>VYXH01001808.1:191-30558 GCA_013397275.1 Burhinus bistriatus
AAAAAAAAAGGAAAAAAGGGGAGGGAAGGGGGCGGGAAGAGGGGGGAGAAAGGGGAGAAGAAGGGGGGGAGAGGAAAAAAGAAATCAGGAAAAAAAAAAAGCGAGCAAGACATTACAGACTCCTTTCAGAAAGGGGGTAAGAAGCCTTTCAAAGAGTATGAATTTTACGATGCTGCTCAGCCTCTTGCTAATGAATTAGACCGGGAAGAGGAGATAATTATGAAAAGGTCTCATTCGTGTTCCGAAGTTACTATTTTCACATTATGTTTGGAGACAGAGTTAGGATAGGTGTGGACTTTGTTTCCTAAACACTGACCAGAAGCAACATGAAAACAATTTCTCCACTAAGAGCTACAGGATAAGCTCATTTATTTCCCATTTCAGAGCGAGAAATCTACTGAGGCTGAACATAAATACACTGCTGAGGTTGCAGTGCAGGCGATTTACCTTTTCTACAAAGGAATCTTTTCTACATAGATTATGGACTGGTCCGTGAATTGCCTAAATTCACCTTGTTTCTTTGAGCAACAGCAGCGTACTTCAGCTGAGAATCTGAGTCATAGAAAAGGTTCAATGTAAAAACCGTCTTCTGTAAGTCTCAACAAAGATGTGTAGCAGACATCCGCAATGACATACAGCGAGAGCAGTCCGAAAGTTCACAGATCCAGAAGGACAGCTTCAATATATTTACCAAATACTTCTCTTTTCCCTATAAATGTAATGCAAAGTGTCATTCTGATTATTACTATAGCATATAACGAATGCATGAATTTATCAGTGAGCAGTGCGTTATCAAACAGGGTGTTTTTTGAAATTAGGTTTTTGGATAAATTCACTCCAGCTCCTCACAGAAGAACCTTCAGCTCTGTGCTAAGGACCAGTGTTAGACGTACTGGCGCTGAATGGGACAATTAACTACTGGAAATGGGAACAGAGAGGGAAAGCCTGTTGGTGAGGGAAACTGCTACGAAACTGCATTCCAGCAAAACCAAACCACAAACACCCAGCAAGGTGAAATGCAGAAAAATCCTCGCATTTGGGATCCTAAGCAGACCAACCCATGATGGCCATGGAAAGTTGAGGTTGTTTCCTGAAATACCGTGGTGCGAGTTTGATGATTGTGGGTTGTGGATTATGGGCTATTGATGATAAATTGACTTGCATGGTAATGAGGGCTGCGGGTTGACAGATATATAAAATAGAACCATAAGATTAAAATGTTCCAACTTTTTACCTTCAGTCAATGTTTTTTCTAGACTCAGTGAGAGTCGTGGGTTCGAGCCCCACGTTGGGCGTCATCCAGATCCAGAATCCAGTTCCCGTCTGTCGCTGTGTGCTGTCAATCAGGCATGAGATTCAAAGCTTTCTCCAGTCACTGAACAATCCTGGATTACAGCTTTGCTCTGAATCAAAATGCCTTTCCTGGCATCCCAGGGAGACAAACTGTCCATCAGCCTGCTGCAGAATCAGACAGCGCGTGTATCCAGCTCCAGGCGTCTGGTGAGAAGCAGAAAGCCCAAGAGCAAAACAAAACAGAACAAAAAAGCGTTTATTTTTTTATCTAATTGTGAGCGACCCAAAGATAAGGGTATCCAGCGCTCAGGATGCCAACAGGAATGACAATATCCTGCTACACCTACACATAATGCTGATCCTGAGACAAAGACATTATTCTTCGGCTGCACCTATACCTGGGGACTCCACCCAAGTCAGCAAGCTGTGTTAGAAATACGGGTGCTACCTAATGTCCCCTCATGGAGGTTGCTTGGTTGCAAATATGAGGAGCTCCGCTGGTGTGAATGATGACCGTTTCCTTAAATACCCTCAGTTTTTGTGCCGGAGGTCTAGCACCCACCCCAAACAACTGTTTGGATCTCAAGCACAGGCTGCTCCGGTCAAGTCAAAGAAACCAAGGGAAGCTCAGCAGAAATCCAAGACTCTCAGGAAAGGAGTGGGAAAGAGGTCACTGAGAAGGATCCTCAACACAGAAGCACCACCCTTGCCTGAAGCATCGTTCTTAGCACAATTAGACAACTATGCAAATTATTGGCCAGGTGCTGAATGCGTATATGACAATGAGAAGACTAATCACGGTAATTGCTTGTGATTGCACACATCCTAGTTGAAATGGGTGTGGCCGGTTTACTTGTCTGATTAATTTAATTGACTTCAATTAAATTGACTTCAATTATCTTGCGCTCAGATCTGCACCCTGTTGCACTACGCAGTGACCCATTTTATATAAAACGTAGGAACCATATTGCACTTTCACTGAATCACAGGATCACCCGGATTGACAGGGACCTCTGGAGATCATCTACGCCAACCCCCCTGCCAGAGCAGGGACACCTAGAGCAGGTTGCACAGGACGGCGTCCAGGCGGGTTTGGAATGGCACTTTCTCTTCTGTGACTTTTTTCCCCCCCTTATTTTCATAGTGACCAGCACAAAGCCAGAGCCCGTGTGCACAGGTCTAATCATAAAGACAGTCTCTGGGTCCAGCCCACATCAACCTACTTCACTGGGAGTCTTCATGGGTTTCACGTCAGCCCTTGTCTGTGCCGTTGCACTGCCCTTCTACCAGAAGTCTATATAGCAGCTTCCGAAATTGTTTCAGGTCCCTGCTGTGCCAAACAACGTCCCAAATCAGCAAAGTGTCTCTGGTGAAGAGATTTGTGAGTGATTTGGGGAATCACCACCCATGAAGATGTAAAAGTGTCAGCTGAGACCAAAAGAACGTGCTTAGCAGAGTAATTAGACTGATGATACTACCATTAGAATTAGACAAGAAAAAATGTATTGAAAAAAATTAAATGAATCCTTGCTTACGCATGCCTGATAAAGCTGAAAACTTGGTTTCTGAAACTGCAGAAGATGCTGTTAGTTTCTCAGCTGGAGCCAGTTCCTCCTTCTGCCTCGTCCCATAAGCAAATCCAGATCAATCACTCCGAGTTGGAATTATTGCCCTTTGTAAGTCAACAGACCTTTAGGCCGTACTCAGGACCCCAAATGCACATAAGCAGCAAAGCCTGTTCTTCACCATCACCCGGGGGTGGTGGAAATAAAGGGTGAACACACGTGAAGGTGCTGCTGCCAATACCAATACCAGTCCCTTGCTCATTCTTGTCTCCTGATCATGCTGAAGCTCACAAAATGCCAAAATTAAACGCCTGATTTGGTAAAGGTATGTAACTGAAATGCAATCCAACATCACTAGAGGGCAAGGCACCATCAGGATGGTTCATCGCAGCATTCCAGCATCATGACTCCTTTCACATCCCTGGGGAAAAAAAAAAAAAAAAAAAAAAGAGTATNTCCCACCCCAGGAAAAAAAAAAAAAAAAAAAAAAAAAAAAAAAAAAAAAAAAAAATATCAATAACTTGCCTAATAACAATCTGGGCTTGAATGCTGCAGCACAAGATTCCGTCTCTCACCCTGGGCAAGTCAGGAACTGGATGGTCTTTAAGGTCCCTTCCAACCCAAACCATTCTATGACTCTATGAACATTTCTGTCTGCATACCTGAAAGTCCCTAAATAAAAAGCAAAGAGATGGTGCATCCGCAGACTGTCAGAATCACACACAAAATGGGGGAGAGAGGTTAAGCAGCAATTTCCTTTCCGCAACGTCTCTGTGACCCCCGCTAAACAGAAAGGGACCATTTTCAAGGTCTCTATTGAAACTATTTCGTAAAGGTCCCTAAGTTTCAGAAAGGTTCTCACAGATGTGCTGCTGCCAAGACGGCGAGGGCAAGTCAGAGGGTGGCAGCGCGCGTGCTGCAGCAAGAGGGTTTAAGGTATTTGTGCATTTTGAATGTGCAAAGCCAGGCTTTTAAAAATCAGCGTAACGAAGAGAAGCCAGCGACACTGCTGCTGACAACGGCAAAATTACTTCTGGGTTCTCAAAACTCAGTCAGATAAGGCACCGACCGGCCTGACCTACCTCACATGTAGCCCAGCTACGAGCAGGACTAAATTACCTCCAGAGCGTGCAAATCCCCTGTGCTATTTGCATCGCGTGTGAAACGAAAGAACCATCTGCTGCCAAGGAGGTAGGTCATGGACCCAGTAGCACCAGCCCAAGCCCAAACATTCGGAGGGCTACGAGCCACAGGGAAACTCCCACATCTTCACAGAGTCACCAAGGATTTTAAAGAGCTTGTGGTAGTGTCTGATGTGTCTAAACTAGTTGTCACACCACAAAGGCCTTTGCAAACCAGGAGTGAAGTATCACTAAGTCCGTGGATATGCAACCAGGGGGCTGCAAAGACAACCTAAACTGGTGGTTAAACGTGAGGTCTTCTCGCAGGCACGTGCGTATCATTTCAGTGCTAGAGGAACAAGATTTGGTCTTCATGTCCCTCTGTCAGTGTTCCTAGCGTTAAAGTAGAAGAGTCTTTAGGCTTAAAGCAAGCCAGAGCTGTCAGGCTTTTTGGGTGGTCCCAACACTTCACCTGCCCAAAAGCACTCTTGCCATCTGCTCATGGGACCGCTAGACCCTGCTGCAATCCCCCCTGAAACATTATTCGTCAAGCCCACAGCACTGTCGTCAGTTTAACTGAAAGTCGGATTTGTGCTTCATTCCTTATCATTTTTGTCAGCTGGCACTCAAGCAAGTGGCCTGACAAAGGGGAAGGTCATCAAAGGCAAGGGACAAGCCACCTCTTCCAGCCCCAGCTGCAAATCTGATGCAGAAAGAGCAAAAGCATCTTTCAGTCGTGACTGACATATGTGTTCATTGGCATGAGGCATCTTAAAACGATTCTAAGGTGATTAACAGAGCAGAATTAGCACAATGCGCCAGGGGAATTAAGGGCAAAGAGCTGTCCTTGAGCCAATAGCACGTCTACGTCTGCCAGAGGAAAACCTGCAGTCCAGAACTCAAGTGGAAGCATAAATAGGGAACATTAACCAAGTCTCTGGTATTGTACGTTGAATTAAAAAGCTCACGAGGTTCTGTGTGCCCACATGAATATCACTGAAAGCTCTTTAAGTAGCACATGAACGAGTGCCAGAGTTTTCACTGCAAAGCTTTCTAGGGACCACCTCCAACTTCACTTTCAGCTTCCTTTTCACAGCTCCCCTCTCTGAGATAGTTCCACGGGGAGCTGCTTTGGGGCTTACTACTATCCCTGCACAAATTGCTGTGAATTCCATCACTGAAGTTACTTGTAAGTAACCAGACACGTACCAATGACTCAACTTTTCCTGTTCAGCTGTCTGATGTCTTCTCCTACAAGCGGAATCATTTCAAGTTCAACCTGATCAAAAGAAAGATAAGAATTACCCTTCTCTTCCCAGACTTTCCCTGCTGTCTCTCTGCTCCATCATACTAGTTTGTGCTATCACATCTCCTGAGCCAAGGCACCACTGTCAACTCAGATTTGCCCTTCTTCCCCTCATGTCCAGCCCATAACTAGACCTAGTCTCATTTTCTCTACATTCTCTTTCCCTTCTAATCCACCCCCAAACAAGCTCTTTCACTTCTCTCTTCTCCCGGTTGTGCACTGCATACCTGCCATCTCACCAGTGAAACCATACCAAGCTCCTATGAATTCTCCCACCACCTCCCATCACACCAGTGACCCAGCACAAGTTCCCCTCCAAGGGTACATGCCACTCAGCCTTGCTGCTTCTCTTTCATTTTGTCTCCTTTTACGTTCCCTTTCTTGCCTCCTGACATTGCCCACTAAATAGAATCACAGGATCACATAGGTTGGAAGGGACCTTTAAGATCATCGAGTCCTACCATCAACCTAACACTGCCAAAACCACCACTAAACCACATCCCTCAGCACCACACCTACACGTATTCTAAATACCTCCAGGGATGGCGATTCCACCACTTCCCTGGGCAGCCTGTTCCAATGTTTGATAACCCTTTTGGTGAAGGAATTCTTCCTCATATCCAATCTAAACCTCCCCTGGTGCAACTTGAGGCCGTTTACTCTTGTCGTATCACTTGTGACTTGGGAGAAGAGACCAACACCCCACCACCACCACCACCTCCTTTCAGGTAGTTGTAGAGAGCAATGAGGTCTCTCCTGAGCCTCCTTTTCTCCAGGCTGAACACCCCCAGTTCCCTCAGCCACTCCTCAGAAGACTTGTGCTCCAGACCCTTCACCAGCTTCGTTGCCCTTCTCTGGACACGCTCCAGCATCTCAATGTCTTTCTTGGAGTGAGGGGCCCAAAACCGAAGACTGTATTCAAGGTGGGGCCACACCAGTGCTGAGTATAAGGGGACGATCACTGCCCTAGTCCTGCTGGCCACACTATTCCTGACACAAGCCAGGACGCTGCTGGCCTTCTTGACCACCTGGCACACTGCCGGTTCATGTTCAGCCAGCTGTCGACCAACACCCCCAGGTCCTTTCCCACCGGGCAGCTTTCCAGCCACTCTTCCCCAAGCCTGTAGTGTTTGTGAGGTTGTTGTGACCCAAGTGCAGGACCCAGCACTTGGCCTTGTTGAATCAAATACACTATTTAAAGCTTTCCCTGTTCTTCACCTCAATGCCTTCTGCCACGCTGTGTGCCCGGATCCCCTCTGATGGAAGGACCCACAGAATATACTATTACTTGACAAGTAGGGAGGGGTTGGTCTCTTTGGATATCTGCTCTGAAGAGGATGCTGAAGATCTTTTGCTGCTTAGCCAAGCTCTGTGGTGCACAGACTTTGCAGCTGCTTTACTGCAGTTCCCTGGGGCACACGTCAGCCCTTCTGGAAGGGACCTCACCGTCCACTGAGCCCTGTCTGCTTGACCTCACCACAAAGTAGATAATGGCGCACTTCAGCCTTCTGCTTGACCTAGTCCCTCCAGCAACAGGCATAGCACTGGTCATCAAGCACTGGACCAGGCTGCCCAGGGAAGTGGTTGAGTCACCATCCCTAGAGGTATTTAAAAGTTTAGATGTGGCACTCAGGGACATGGTTTAGCAGTGGACTTGGTAGTGTTAGATTTACGGTTGGACTCGATGATCTTAAAGTTCTTTTCTAACTTAAATGGTTCTATGATTCTATTTCACTGCTGAACAAAATTTGAATCTTTACAGCCATGGAGCAAGCAGGGCTAGAAGACATCTTGCTATCCAATTTATCTCTTGCAAATGGGAATTACCCCACTGGGGGCCTGTTCTGGCTTCCAACAACCCTGTGAACATTATGTAAACCAGCACAAAGTCCATCTGCCCGAACGGGTTGGCCAAAGTCAACCTTTCAGCTCAGTCCAATAACCCTCACACAAATATGGAAATATTGACATGATAAACAGCAAAACTGACCTCTTGCCTTCCAGCACCAGTGGCACCACAGGGATTGCTCCTATAAGGAACGTGTTGCCTTGGCAGAGCTGACCAGCCCCAGCCCTCAGTGCCACGTGCACATTTAGAGTTGTGCCAGGACATTCACTTCTTCCTGGCAGAGCCGCACTCCCCGAATGTCTGAAATGACTGGAATTTCCCAACAGCTGATACAGCGCTGCCTATTCTGCAGTAATCCTCACTGCTTCGATACATTTGTCATAAAGGAAGGTTACTAGTCATCATGAAAGCTTTGAAATAGCTGACTTTTTTTGAGGCCATCTGCTTAACCTTCTCCCTTCTCCTTGTCTGCACCTGAAGCAAACAAACAAAATCTTTCATTTGTTGGTTCCTGGAAACATACATCTCTCTGTGCTTGTGGGGACAGCCTGACCGATTGTGCAAAGGCAGCCTGAGTCACTGCCCTGTGCAAACCTGGAGTAACCATGAAGGCAGGGTAAAGGACAGGACCAGCAGATTCAGGGAACTGCCATGAGCAACCGAACCTCTAGGTCCCTTACCCTGGTTTCTCTCTTCTTGCCATTCAAAGTCTCCTAGATTCTGTACTTAAACATGTATTAACATCTAAGGACCTAAAAGCACCTCATTGTGCACAACACTAACCTCCGTCGGAGAGATAAAATATCCCTTTTCTCTTCTAAAGCCAAGCTCCTTTGCAGTCCAGGCTAAGATGCCTCATTCTGGACCTGCAGACCTTATCCCTCCCAACCACGAGCACGTGCACCAATGCACAGAGCCCCACATGCAGGTAGACCAAACAAATCAAGCATACGCACCCCCCTCCTCGTCACTCCTACTAGAGCTCTCGATAGATGCTGTCCTAAATGGTGTGGCCCAAATATCCACCTCATGGTGGAAACCAATCATCTCCCAGTTCGACAGACGGGGAAAGTGAAGCTTCAAGACAGGTGGCTGAACTGAGACCACCCAGGATAATCTACACTAGAACTGGTGCAGGAAAAAAACCACAGGAAGAGCACTGGTGCCTTTTGCTGGAACTGCCAGGCTGTTTGTGTTTTGGTGTCACAGCAAAATGCTTCACATCCTGCAAATTTGGTTATTGACAATACTAAGAAACATCAGAGGCTGCTGCTGAAGATGGTGGTGGCACAATGGACATACTATCAAGCGATGTGTACATTTGTCCTGGTACATCTATATATCTATAGTACTACCACAAAACATCATTACTCCACTTGGCCAAGCTTCTACATGAATTGTCCCAGGGATAACTGAGGACCACTGTCCTTCACAACACACCCTTCTCTGGTCCTACAGTTAACTAGGGCATCTTCAGCGCAAACAGGCAGTCAGCTCCCACTTGCCCTCTCCCTCATGAGCTCCAAGAAGAGACCGAGGTCATACACACAAGCTTTTCTGCTTACAGAGCATGAGAATGCACGGGGGATTGCACAGAGGCTCATTTATGGACACGGAACTCCAGACATGATGTAAAACCACCTTTATGCTTTACGGCAGGGAAAAAGGATTTAGGAGGGAGAAAGGAAGGAAAACACTATCCTCTCCACTGGTTTTGCTCTTTGTCCTTCAAGCAAGTCAAACCCATCTACCAAGGCAGATGTTTGAACGACCATCCCTTTGAAGCTCTTTTTTGGCCCAGGACAGGCTAGCAGGCTCTACATTGTGGGGCAAATGGGCGCAAGGAGAAATGCTCTTTATAGAGCAGCACGTACAGGAGGACCCAGAGACTGTTCAAAGGACATGGAGAGGGTCTGGCAACTGGACCATGGTTTATTGCCGAGAGGGAAAACAGCAGGAAAGCTCCGGTGGAAGAGGTGGGCAGATGGGGATAAAGAACAGGGCTGATGTCTTCTCAGACCATAGAAGCTTAGGAGCCAACCTCATGGTTCAGCTTCCAGCCACAGGAAAGCTTCTGACCAGCAATCCCTACTGACTCTGGTGAGGACATTACACCTAAAGATCCAGAGAGCAAAGCATTCACAGTTTCTCACCTGGCCATCCCCATTGCTTTGCAACGTTCCTCAGGCTTAACCAAGAATCCCTTAAAGAAATTTAAATCCTTCCTTCCCTTTCCACATCACAGACTTACCCATCTCACACCAATTCCCATTGCCAGCAGCGGAGGAAGGCTTTAGAAAAACACCCGAGAAGAGGCTGCAGATGACAGGTCAGCAGGTTGCTGCTATCAGAGGCAGGAGCAGAAGCGAGGATCTGGAGATGCTCCATTCTGGCAGGGCATACAGGGAGGGAGGACAGTCCCTGCCTGGTCTGCCTGTGCCCTCTTGTGGCTGCCTGACGATGCTGCACAGAGTAGGACCAAACCCCGGAGAAAAAAGGGGGAGAAAAAGAGGAGAGCCTACTCTCCCTTGCAGAGAACAAAGATTCTCGTCTTACTTTTTAATACAGATCCTGTAGGAGCCTAAAAAAAAAAATTATGTCCCACTCTGGAGACAGCTCTCCATTCAAAATTTAGCTGCTTAAGGCAGGACAGCTCAGGAGCCAAAAAGCACAGGGCAACTTTACAGTCATCTGAGCACAGGCAACAGCCCACCCCGGACCCACCAGGGAAGGGACGTGCAGCCAGCTTTGAGTTTGGCAGGAAGAGGACAGCCCTTCTAATGACTCCATCATATCTGCTGTTGGCCCTGGCAGCTGCCTGCCATCTCCTCCTTGAAGCCCCCACCCATCCAGGGGAATTTGTTCTGGCTCTCCTGGCAGCTCCCCTCTGCTCACACCCCTCCTCTACTCCAGCACTGGCAGGGAGGGCAGAAGAAGGACGGGCAGACACCACCAGCTCGGTTCCTGCTTTGCGATCGCCAGTTGGTTTCCTTCTCCATGCCACAACGACTTGTCCTATAAAATGGTAACACCACTCGAAAAACAGTAACATCATTTTAGAAAAAGGTACCAGACCTTTGGACAAGCATCACTGCTATCTGTTGGGGTTCTCCACATCCCAGAAGCGGCAGCCCCTTCCTCTGGGCACTTGTTGAAACTGAGCTGCCTCCAGTGCCCTTCTCTCTCCCTCCCACCATGTCAGATGCCAACGAGCGCAAGTCCAGACAGGGAAAATCTTATGTACCCTCACCGACCTGAAGAGGCCAGGGAAATCTGAGAGCAGCAGTGAGGGTCCGCTCATCCCGTCAGAGAAAGGCAACAATGCCCACTTTTACATAGGAATGGGAAGGGAAAAGGATGACGGGGAGATTTGGGAGCCTGGCTAAGAGTGTCTCAGGGCACTCTGAGTAGGGAGGACACAGGACCCCAGTTCCTAACTTTAAACACAGCGTAGAGGTGGTCATGGTGATGTTGCTGTCACAGCAAGCGCCAGTGACTGGGTCTCAGGATTGCAGGCAAACAGGAAAAATGGTGAAGGCCTGACCAGCCTTGCATCAAGCATGAATCCAGAGGAAGCCCGTGGGGGTTCAGTGGTTCGTTGCCCCATGCTGGGGAGAACCTCAGCACTGCACACTCACCCTGCCTCACCCAGGGACAGAAGGTTCCCTGGGGCCGGTCTTCCTCTTACTCATCCTCGTGCAAGTTTACCTTTACTGTAAAGAGCAGCCCCAGGTCCCAGAACCACCACAACTTCCATGACGCAGTGTCTTCTGTTTTCTGCTCTGGCTGTACCTCTGTTTCATTTCCGAAAGGTCTTTGATGTTTTGCTTTTTCCCCTCCACTGCCATCACCAAGAGACGATGACAAGAGCTCTTCCATGTTAACGTCCACAGCTAAATGCAGGAGGGGAGGAAAGGATTTTAGTGAAACCAGAGCAACCCAACTTCCCAAATCTCAACCTCTGGCACCTCTCACTTGTGCTTGCCTCTGCTGTGGCACGGAGAGCTGCACATCAGCTGGGGCCAGGGGTACCCAGCCACAGTCCCCCTTCTCCTTCTATAAAGGAGAAGGGCCTGCAGGAGCTGGATCTACCTTTTGGTAAGATAAGGCAGCCTTTTTCAAGTCAACTTGCATCTAAAAGCAGCGCGAATTAACTGAACAGCAGGAGCAAGTTCAGTCCCCAGAGCTGCTGTAACTCATGCTTGCCAGCTCCTGCCTTTGCATCCAAAGCCCCAGGCCCCCGTGCAGCCAAGGGGAGACCTGCCAAAGAAGGGTCCATGACCCAAAAGTCTCCAGAGAAGAGAAACATTTACTCTACACCACTAAGGGATCGTCAGTAACAGCAGTTTCTGAAAGGCTCCCACCACAGTTCTGCCTCCACCTGCTGAGAGGAAAAGCAGGAGACTGCTCAGCCCTGCAAGGGAAGAGGAAGGAAGAAGATCCTTGAATTAAGCAGCCTTTGGGACAGCCAGCATATCCCACGCAATGCTTCAAGCCAGTAAACCCAACCAGACCACAGCAGAGCTGGAAGAGAGCTCAGCCTTGCTCGGCAAGAACCACGCAGGCCTGCCTTGTCACAAGAAATACCTGCGATAAAACCCTATTTGCTCTCAAAACACCATCACTCGGTCCCCTGGTGAAGTCAGGGAGCAGCCAGCTACAGGAGGGGCAGACTGATGAAGAAAAGCATTAAAACCCCAGTCCCTTAGGACACACAGTGGCAAGAGAAACACGGAGCACAATGCCAGCCAAACTTGATTTTTCTCTTGGCTACCGAGCACACACGCCCCAATCAACCCAACCCTAGAACTGCAACCAGACCTTTAAAGAGGTTAATAGCAAATGTTTATTCTCCTTTATTAAAGAGTAGGGTGCAACCACCCCACTGTTAACAGAGTGACTTCATATTAATTTACAAATTGTTCTCTCTGCTTCATTTTAAATGTAAGACAACCTTATACAATGCGTTTCTCTAATTTCCTTCATCTCAAAGTGCTTTACAAAGTGACACTGGGGTGGGGAAAAAAAAAAATAAAAAATCCCACGAACCAAAACATCTCCTACATAGAGAAATCATCTCATTCCCAGTGCTGCAATGCAGCCACGTCTGCTGTGCAATGTAGCAGCTAAGGGCACAGGATGACATGGCGAGATCAAAAGGTCAAGGGGAACAGACAACAAGGAGAAACTGCCAGGGACAGAATTTACCTGAGCTGAAATCTGCAGCCGGCGACAGACATTTCTATTTTCTCCTCTGAAAAAGCTGATGTCAAATTGCCACAAGTCTGCAGACACCAAAGAGATACAGGTTTATCACTAGCTCAAGACCCAGCCAGGCTCTTACCCAAAGATGTATTTTCCAGGCTTTTAATCCACATTTGAAACATATTCCTTTGGTGAAGACTCGCAGATGTACACGCCTATCTAGCTAGGGTGAGCAGCATGAGTTGGGGCACCCAGCTGGGGGAAGCAAAAGCGGAACTGGGGTGTTAACAACTCGGACTTGCAGGTCCCTTTCTGAGCAGAAGGAGCTGGATTCAAAGCCAGTATGTATTGTCAAGGAACGTGTTTTCCCAGCTCTGGGGATGACAACTCATGTTTCGCATAGCTACTGGCCCTTGGCAAACAATAGCATATGCCAGTATAGCTGTAAGGAAAGGGCCCCCCCGAGGAGCAACCCAGCAGCGTTCCGTGAGTGCGCTCAGTGACAGGAAAGCTTGGGCTCACGGGGGTCTTCTACAGGAAGGTTTTCTCAGATCTGCTGTGAAGCTGTCCTTGTGTTAGGTTCCAAACCAAACTTTTGCCTTCCCTGTCTATTCCTCCCTCCCCTGGACAAAACCACAGCAGCTCAGTTAGTTTTCTTCCGCTGACGATACAAAGTTCCTACTGTAGCATCTCCCGGGGGGATGAAACTTCACGGAGCCAAGGAAGGTGATGCGCTTCTGGGCACCAACTTGCTAAGATGGGAGTTATGACGATGGCAGAGAGACAGGGTGACGTGCCAGTCAAGAGTGCAGAAACGCCACGTGAGATGGCGTGGGTGGTGCCTGAGCTGATTCCACAGTCACTGAAAAAAAGCCTAAACTGGCTACAAAACGCTGTCATGGTTTTTGCGGGCCTCCGCGTTCCAACGGCTTTAGCGACATCCTTCCTAGCACATTTTGAGGCACATAGGAACCGCAGCCACATCCCTCCCATGCGCACACAAGGATGTCTCAAATTTCCTTATTGGGGATGGCAGTCCAGGAGAAGCTGGGTTTCCCAGTGGACATGCATCTCTAGGTCCGATGTAATACTGGGGAGGAAATCTCTGGGCCTCAAGACTGTGCCCAGCCTGGGCACGCTCCTTCTGGAGATATAAAGAATCCAACTTGGGACCATGGTTTCTATCTGAACAGTGGGAATAGTCCTGCCCAAAGCTCCCTCAGAGCAGGAACAGCTCAAAGGTATGTTTGTGGATGAGGTTTGTACCTAAGCGCCATGGGGGACTTCTGCACCAAGTACTGTCAGAGGGCACCGCCTGTCAAGGTCCGCATCTGCCTGTGACAACGGCAGCAGATTCTCTGGACCAGGAGAAAACATCCTGCAGACTGCAGCCAAGCTGCGGCCAGCTGTGAGTTACACAATTTCCCTGCTCGCTTTCTTCTGCCGAAGGCACAGCTCCAGCCTCTGCTCCGGCTGTTCCCCCAGCCTGGATTAGCCAGTGCCAAATCGCAAGCTAAAAACAGAAACAAATCCCTCTTTGTGACTCAGCTGGCAGAAAGCTTCTCTTGCAGGCTCCTTTAGAAGGAGCAAGGAAGTACTTGGAAACAGGCTGTTCATGGCTCTCCCTAAGATTATTGTGTGCTGCTGGCATTTACAGGGCTGTTAGGGGAGTAAGTGGTCAGCAGGACCCAGGTGAAGAGCTGGGCACAGCACCCTCCACCCCAGCGACGGAGTGGAACAGATGGACAGACAGCCAGCATCTGTCCTGAAAGACTCGCTTACAAAGAAGGTGCAGGACTCCTGCCCTGCACAGGGCTGGCCTCAGACTATGCCAAAGCAGACTGCATATAAAAACGGAAGTTTTTTTAAAAAATGGATATACACTGCATATAGGAGACTCCATAGAGGACAGTCTGTAGACGGCCACCCCAAAGCAGCCAGGGCCAGCCCAGCTCTGAAGGGGCAGCTTGGCAGCTGCATTCCAGTCCCAGTTGGAGAAGTGAGACAGCTGAAGACGGAACTCGTGCTTCTTGCTCCTTGATCAGCTTCAGGCAGAGAGAGGGTAGGGAGGGAGTAAGGCCCATTGCAGGAGAGGCACTGCGTTCATCTGTTTGGCAGACTACGTTTGACACGCCGTTCCTACAGGAGCAGTTTCCTTCCACGCTTAGGCCTCTGCTTACATCTCACTGGGATAAAACCCAAGTTTGGCCAGAGACATCTCCCTCCGGAGCCGCATGACTTCCCAGTACATCAGCTCCACTGCAAAGCAAAATGGGTGTGGGGAAGAGAAGGAAAAAAAAAACCACCAAAAAAAAAAAAATCAGTAAGTAAGGCACAGCTGGACACCACCTCATGTCATGCTGTGCTCTCAGCCAGGCTCATCCCCAAAGCGAGGGAAGCAGACATGCTGCAGGGTCCAGCAGGACAGGTCCAGCAAGTCACCCCTTACCAGGTCCACCCCAGGGCAAAGCTCCCAACAAGCTGATGAGCAAGGAAGAGGTGCATCTATTCCTCCCTCTCATGCCTTTCTTTTGTCATTTAACTGTTCCTCAAAGACACAGCGAGTTCAGGGTACCCCAAGCTGGCCCCATTCCTGTCACGTTGAACAGGACCTCTTAATTCCTCCCAACAGCCCACAGAGGGCATCCCCACCGCAGCCAGCCCCTATCCCCTCTTACCGTCCTGCCTCACCAAGCCCTGCTGGATATAGCGAATGTATGTGAAAAAGTTGCACACCGCTGTGATCTGAGGGAGAGAGGGGAAAAAAAAAAAATTAAAAAAAGAGTCCGCTACAGAACTGTTTTGCCTGTCAAGAGGCTTGCGCAGCACCCAGCAGGAGAGCCCTTAGTGTTCAGCACCTGAGAAATAGTACCACGTACCACCAGATAAAAAGAGATAGGAAGAAAGCTGGTTAAAAAAGAAAAAATAAATAAATCTGGGTATCTGCAATCTCATCCCAAGATACTACACTATCCATGAGACATACTGTGGAAGAACTCCAATTTACTGCAGATTTGAGACATAAGTAATCACTACTTAATGTGGCAGCAAAGTCTGCGATCTTCCTTCAAAGCGCACTGTTTTCCAGCTGAATGAAAATCTTTGGAGTTAAAGGTTTGTGCAGAAAGCGTGTGTGCAGGGAGGTAAAGGTGTTCATGACAGAATACTTCGGTGCAAGTGACAAGAATTAGTCAACTTAAGCCCATGCACGAAAGCAACTTTTTGTCTCAGAAAGAGTCACATGTTGCAGGATCAGCTCTTCTGATACGCAACTCAGGAAAGCATAAACTTCTAAAATGCCTTGTTGCATCAAGGCCCCAACAGCAACATTAACAAATCATTCACCTTCTCCCTTCCCTCCAAAGAAAGGACAGCTTGTTCTCAGAACCATTTGAGTCACTGATCTGTACCAGAACAGTAACAAGAGCCAGCATTTAAAGAGCAGAAAATTACTGTGTTTTACAATGGAGAATTAAAAAAAATAATAATAAAGCAAAACAATCAAAGCCCTGTACTCAAGCAAACCATGGGAAGCGAACACACTGAAGACAGGTTGCCTGAAGGAACGTAAAGCAGAACACCAGAGCCCGAGGCAGGGCTAGAGACCTGCACCCCAGTCATCCACCAAGAGCCAGCTCAACTTCAGGAACAAACTCAAGCCCCACAGGTCTCTGTCAGTTTGAGGGCTGACCCAAGAGCTCCTCCATCTCAGGGCCTGGAATAATTTTGGAGGGTCGAGGCAACCTGGGAAGGTAGAAGACTCACCCTGGCCCTGCAGGATGGTGAAATGTAGTAGTAATTCCCAGAATCCCCCAGCATGATGCGGTGCTTGCAGGTCCTGGGGAGGCCACTCAGAGCACATTTCCTGCGGATAAAGGAAAAAACACTTCAGCCTTCAGCAATCTAATAGCACAGCAGAGCACAGCAATTCAACAGCCTCAAGGTTATCCCCAAGAGATGAAGTGGGAGCTCAGAAGCCAGACGCTGTGTCAGTTCAGCGCAAAGAAGAGAAAAACCTCGGCTGCTATGAGCCTTTTGCTCCTTGAAAGATTCCATAAATGGGAAGTTTAGGAGACCTTAGGGTAAATATCTGGAACCATGAATTATTCCATGCCCAAGCAAACCAAGGCTGTACCCTTTCCCTGGCAGACAGCCCAAGACAAAACCACAGAAAATATTAAAGAGGTGAGGCTGGAGCAGAGCATAACAAATGCCATCTGGTCTCTGCACATCTCCTCCATGTTCCAGGCAAGGCTTTTGCTGAAGGAGTTCTGCTCAGGTGTATCAGCTTCCCTGATGCGATGCAAACATGCTGGCTGGGGACCAAACCTGGTCTCAAAACAGGTCAATCCAGCATTTGAGCAGAATTTGCTCATGCTGAGAACTCAAAGCAAGCCACACTGCAGCCTTTATTCTAGGCTCCCGCTAATTAATTTGGGTCTGATTCGAAGCTACTCTAATTGAAGCCACATGGAGTGACTTTGTACTGACTTCAGGGGGCTTTGGATCAGGCTTGCAGTTCCTAAGATCAAGCCAATCCCTTCTTGTGCAGACAGGGAAGAAGCTTGGCTTCACAATTCTAAGGAGATTTCAGACCAAGCGAAGAAAATAGTCTTTTCAAGACAGCTCAGCTCCCAGGGAGACCGCTGAAAGATATAATCAGCAAGGGTGCAGCATGCCTCTATTTTCTTGCTATTTCCTTCCATTATTTGGAAAACGAATGGTTCCCAGCACCAGCCAGTTGCCCTTCCTTCATCACCACTTAAAGCAGTAAAGCAGAGTTTTCTGCTGCATAGTCATCACCACGTTCCCCGAAGACTTAGTGCCTGCATGGTGGGAAGAGGGACATCACTCCTCAGCTGCAAAAAGTTGCTCTGTGGGCGGGCCATGGAAGATGACAACACACGAAAGCACATGTTTCAGAGAGCTTCTGAGCACATCTCTGTGCTTGCTTTCTGCTGCTATTAAGGCAAATATTAGCTAAGAGTGGAAGCATGGGCTGTAAGTGTTCAGGTGCAATGAGAAGTAATCTTTGCCCAAACATTAACATAACTTATGGGGATCAAATCCTCAAGAAGGTGCAGGATGATCCATACCTTTGTAAACGAGATACCTTTAAGAGGTTCTAAATTTGAGCACTGCAGCGCACTGGAATAAAAGAGGCTCCTGCTGGTCACTCTTGGCTTGGTTGATACTACTTGGTGTAACCCCAGCTATCACAACTGTAGCTAGAAGTAACCTAAACCGTAGCATTTGGACACCTGCCCTTCAGCACTCTACAAACCCCAGGGCACTTTGCCAGACATGCCATCATGAAAGCCAGTTGTCCTCAGCACCTCCTGGCCAGCATTTTGCTCTGATGCTGTACAGGCAATGTCACATAGTGGCCAACTCAGTCCCTGCCTGTCTAGGCTCCTCAAACTGTTGCACTGAGGTCTGTGCAGCAGGGTACAGACAAGTAGGTCTGGTAGGTCCCAGCTTGGGCAGGGACCCCAGCTTTCTCCTTTCTGGTCCACAACATGTCCAAAGTTGCCATAAAAATGAGTGGCTTGCATCTGGGAACCAAAGGGGAACAAATTCCTCTAGGGTCCTTTATTGTCAAGAGCAAGATTCCTTACCATCCTGTTGGGGTGGAAATTAAACGGGGTTAAAAAGTTAGCTTAGTTCAGCTCTAGCCTCAAAGCTGCTAAATTGCACTAAGTTAGTAACTTGTTAATGGATTAGAGATCTTTGATCACTGACTAAAAAAATAAATACTTCACTTACGTTACAATTTGTGACCGGAACCCACTGTGAAGACACACACACACAAAAAAAAAAATCAAAAGGAAACCAATAAGGATAAACACAGGATGGGTTGTTCTTGGAACAGGCCTGACACATACTCATGGAACAACTTGCCTAGAGATGACAAAAAACGCAAAGAGAGTGGTAGGAAACCTGCATGTGAGCAGCATTTACTGTTACAGGAACACCTTTGATTAGAAGGTGCTCTGCCTGAAGGTCAGGGAGGGAAGAACAACGACAGTGAGCCCTGACTGAACGTAAATTCAATAGCTGAATAAAATCCTCTGTCTTCATCTGGAACATCATGTCACTCCTGCTAGTGCTCCTCTTCTTTGAGGCAATCTCAAGTTGTCTGTCACATCAGATGCAGTTACACAAGCTCTGGAGCAGCCATAGCCCCAGTTCTGATGGTAAGGTGACAGCATCAGGTGGGGAAGATGATATGCAGCAAGAGGAGATGTCTTCTGACCTAGGCTCACACTCACCTGGTGCACCAGCAAGGTCAGGAGTGCAAGGTGAGCTCAAACCTCACAAGATGCAAGAACATGAGATAACGCAGCTCTGACTTAATCCTTTCACCCTAGGTTATGCAGAAACACACCTTCAGAGAACATTAAACAAGTTGTTACCTTAAGGGGAAAAACAAACAAACAAACAAACAACTTCTTCCAAGCCAAGGGCACTAACACATCACTAGGTTATCCCCAAAACAGTCAACTACAGCACATCAGCTGAGCTGAGCTAATTCCCCATCTCACACAAAGACTTGTGCTGAACTACCACTGGTCATAGACTAGGAGAACACTCAGCTGAGTCCTTTGAACTGTTCAACTCCACTGACCGAGCAAAGCCTGGCCAAACTCCACTAGATAGTACAAAAAGACCAGTAGAAAAGAGACAACAAGAAAGCGTAAGCACGGTTCCTTACTTTGGCCCACCGCACTCTTCTGCTGACACCTTCACCACAGGCAGTGTCTGGGAAGCAACTGGCTCAATGGTGAGGGTATTCTGCTCCACAGCCACTCGCACCAGCTCCGACAGCTGCGGCAAAGAGAAATGAGTGCAGATATGAATGTGCAAATGTTACCTCCATAAAGGTGCAACTTCGGTGCTGCCAGACTATGCAGTTTTTGTCCTCCTCTTCCACTACTCACCTCCTGCTTAGTGAAGTCCAGACAAGGTCCTACATCTTCTCGGTAAATTCTGTCCAGGAAGGAGCAGGATTTATCCAAAGTTGGAGATTCCTTCCAGGCCTGGAACTCCGCAAATAAAATGGAGTCGACCTGCAGCAGGTGTCCAAGAGGAGCAGGAAAAGGGAAGATGGGTGGAGGGAGAGATATCATATCAGAAGGTATCTGTTACTATGCAGGTAACCTCACTATGAAACATCTGCTTTGGCATCTAGAAAGGCTCAGACATCACAGAAATGTCTGAGGGAAGGTGGCTTGCTCCAAGGATCTTTCATCTCCCAGCCATCAGCAGTTCTGTGCCAGACTGACACAGCCATACTGGGCTTATTCTGCCAGAAACCTGCAGGCACCTCTTTATCCCACCTTCCTCCAGGACAGGGCAGCACCTCTGCTGCAGGAAAGCCACCACACAACCACCGAACAGACCAAGTGCCTGCTCAGCCCATGGCAGGAATGACGAGAGCAGCTGAATGGCAAAGCACAGTGGCAGTGGCACCCAGGAGGCAGAACCCTTCTGTAAGGAAAGGATTGCTAACAGAAAACAATAAATTGTAAAAAGCTATTAATAAGCAGCCGTCAGCAGGACTACATTCAGTGAGCCCAAGTACGAGCTCATGGGGTATGTCAGCCCTTTAAAGACCACTCCAAGCTCAGAACTCTGGTGTCTGGGGAGTCGCAGAAGTAATGGGAACACTGGGCAGCCACACAGGCTTCCAGAGGCAAGCTGAGTGTAGAAAGGAGGTCTCTCAAAGGGAACTCAAAGACCAGGAATAGCTTTCCCCATTCTAATGTCTGCTCATTGCCTTTTACAGGTGGGCCCGCAAGCATCATCACTCCTCAGCAGCAAGTGACCCAGGACAGAGCTTGCTCCCATCCCCTGAGCCAGCAGGAAGGTCGCTCCCTCCATCTCTGCATGGCTGAAAATACTTCAGTCCTGGAGATTCTCTGGGACCTGGCATTTAAGCCCCAGATGGATCATTAGCGAAACCACCAACCTGGCTGACAGGGCACCTCCTTAAAAGGCCAGCAAATCCTGTTAAAGCTGCTGAAAGGAAAAACAAAACCAAAGAAACCCTGCTGAGCAACACAGAGAACATGAGTGAACAAAGCTGAAAGAGGTCCGGGTTCTAGCACACTCCCTCTATGCTATGGATACTGCTCACCTGCTACCAGGAGACAGCTTCAGAGCCACAAGATGGAAAAATAAATTGAAAAAACAAACAAACAAAAAAAAATGGAGGCTAGCATAAAAGGAAGCTAGAACTGAAAGGTTGGAAGTGCGAGAGGCAGATGAGTCCCACCCCGCCCCAACGCTGTCCAGAAAGGTTACCTGCCGCAAGGATGAGGAAGCATCTGCCCCTAAGGCCTGCCAGCCTGGTTCATAGGTGATGTGGATAGCCTTCCCAGGGATGATACAAAGGAGCAGAGAGAGGAGAGCAGGTAACCCAGACTTTGAGGGCAGAAGGAGAGACAGACAGGGAAGGAAAAGGTTTAGAGAGACAGGTCAAGAAAGGGAGGTAAAAAACCTGAGACAAAACAGAAGATACAAAGAAAGGCTCAAGTCCTCCCTTCCAGGGAACTAAGCACGCTGCTCAAGACGTTACAGGGCCACAAGCCACACCTTTTGACTTCAGCTTGAGGCGCAAAAAGGGAACAAAAATTCTGTCACTTTTAGGCTCAATTTAAGATGGGGCACGTTTTTTCCATAGAGCACCGAGCGCCAACTCTCTGAATGCCAGGTTCCCTTTTACCACCTCTCACATAGGCCACTAAGGAATGAGACACAGAAATGAACAAGTTACCAAAAAAACACCCCACCCTTGATATATAAAATTATTAGTCACTTTGGAAGCTGTAGCCCTGGGTTTTTAAGCCCCAGGATATCTGCACCATGCGGAAGTTACCTAGACAAAGAAATGAGAGGTCCAAACCTTTAACAAGCAAGTCACTTTGAAGAGCTAGCACGTCTCTAAAGATCATCAACATGAGCGCTTTGCCGAGACTGAGCCAGGAACAGCAAAATGAACTACCCAGTAGGCAAAAGTTATCTCTGCTTACTGTAGGCAGCGGGCAACTTCTACAGGGTAGTCAGTGGTTAACCAAACTGGGGTCTCAGTTTGGAGCTCCTCTGTTCTGACTGGAGAATGTTTAACACTGGGAGCGGTCACAAAACTTTTCTTCTGGGCCCTCAAAGCAGCTTATAGCTGACTGCATTTGACCTCAACTTCCAGGGTACCCGGACTGTTCCCTGCTTGACCAAGAGAAATCAGTGCATCAGGCCTTCGCAGATACTGAACTGATTTTTTTCTCTTTGGCTTTCTTTCTGACATAGCCTTTGTTCCTCTCTGCAAGTGAAGAGAGTTAAAGATCCTCATCTCTCCTTGCTATTGCTGTCTCAGGACAACAGCTATAGCCAATGTTGCCTGCAGCATTTCATCCAAACTGTAGCAACAAGAGCACTGCGCAGAAGCTGACAAGGCACATTCACTGAATCCACTGCCAAAAGCAGAGGTTACCAGTGTTGCCAGCACAGTCCTGTTTGGTGAGGGTATTAATTTCACAAGTGGCCCTTCTGCACGCATTCTCACACAAGCCAAGTGACCAGGTGCCTTCATGTTCCCTCAACCAATTCTTCATGACAGAGGCCGCAGCTCCCAAAAAATTCACTAGGGAGACGTATTCCCCCCCCCACATTCTCACTCATTTTCATTCTTCCTGACTAAGTGCCATAAACTGCCTCCTTTTTGCTCCCCAGGACAGCTGTGTACACATCTGGTTAGTGGAAAGTTCCCAGACGAAAAGGTCCTGCTAGCAGGAAGCAGCGTTACTTACACCCATGGTCACAGCAGGTGGGGGACTATCAAAGGATCACTGAAGGGAATTAAACAGGGTTTGTTTGAAAGATATTCACAAATGCTTTGTATGCTTCTCTGCTTACTTCCTTCCAGCGAGGAAGGAATGAAATATAATTAATTAAATGTACGCTCTGCAAAGAAGAGCAAGAACAGTGACGTGCCCAAGAACACAGAACAAGTGACAGAGACTACAAGTTGATGGAGGTGTCCTGATGCCCAAGCCAAACTAGGAAGAGAGAAGAAACAACAGCAAATCACACCAGAGCAGGTAGCAGTCTCATCTACCAAGATGCAGCAGAACAACTGGCTTTTGCCCAGCAACTCCTGACATATCCACTCTCAGCACTGGCAGCTCCTGGATCTGTTCATGCCCTCCAGGGATCCCTCAACTGCTTCCTCTAGCAGTTGTCCTGACACAACCTTGAACGTGCTTCCCAGAAGAGGAAACCTCCACAAATGGAAACCCTCCAGAGCCTGCCTCAGCACAAATTTAGGGAACAAGCCAGATTACTGCACAGACAGCTTCTCCCAACACTGAAACCACAGAGCTCTCCAGGAAGCCAGAGTCGGAAGCCGCACAGCTCCCTAAGCACAGTGACAGCAGTGGCTCCAAGGCCGATGCAGTGAATGGCCCTCACCCACCTCTTTGCACTCATGACTGACTGGCTCTGGAGTCACATTCTGGCTGGCAGCTGAGACCATTGCACTGCTGGTGCTCTTGTTTCGCCCATGGCCCTTCCGGAAGACAGCTTTAGAAGGGCTCTGGAGCTGAGGGTGCAGCTCCCGGTTCGGAGAGGAAGGTGTGGATGTGATCACCAGCGTCTTCAGAGCTGTTACCTCTGCCTGCAGCATGTCAATCTGAGGAGACAAGGCAAGAGTCAACAGCATCTTCGGCACCTGCTGAGCTCAAGCTTGCTGCACCCCAGCAAACACTAAAGCCACAGGGAACCAGCTATAAGCCCAGTCACAAAGCCTTCTCCCCATTCTCCCAAATGCCCACCATCACCCAGAATTTTAAACAGGACTAAACAGCAGCTACTTGGGAATCCATCCCTCTGCTCCTCAGTCTGAGCACATTTTGCTCCAGGCTCTTTTTTGACCCGATAACCCAGAAGAAACATCTCTCCTCAAGAAGGAACCAGTTGAGCAGCCCTGTGATGCAGCCTTGTCAAGAAATTCCAACTCCCCAGCTCCCTGCTCTAACCATCCCCACAGCTGTGGCAATTAAACAGCATATCACTTCTCTGTGGTTCCTCTGGCATCCATTTCTCAAAGGGGAGCTGGATCAGCAGCAGACTGCAAGGATGCCTTTCCCCCCCCTCAGTCAGTGTCTGCTGGAGAGGGAACAGAGTAAATGCAGCATCTCAGAGAGACTGAGCTGCAGGCACTTTACTCTCCTCCAGCCAACAAACAGTACCATGGCCAGGCTGGGCAGGGATGGCACCAACCTAGCACAGAGATCAAGTCACAGAGAGTGCGGTTCTCACCTTCCCCCGTGCCTCCCTCAGCTGTTTCTCTGACGCCGCCTGTTTAGTGTTTGCTTCTCTCACCATCTTGTGCGCTTCCTGGACCAGAGAGAATTTTAGTCCGCCTGTTGCAGCCCCAACTCATAAAGCCACCAGGGCAGGCCAAAGCTCTGCCGTATCGTATGCTCTGGGCAAGCAAGCAGGGGGACAGACATCACTGCCACATCCGAGGGTTTTACTCTGTCAGCTGTGAAGAGCCTTCCCCCAGAATTTCCCAGAGAAGGTTCTCAGTGCCAGAGCCTGGACTGCATTCCCCTTCTAGAAGGGCACTTAGCTAAATTAAAGAGTTTAGGTGGCTGAGTCCCAAGGTCATGTCTTTCACTGATACGGAATGCTGTGAAGAAAGCTAGAAGCAAGGGCCTGCCCCTCTTTGCCCTTGGGAATTGCTTTAAAGCTGAGGCTTTGACATTAGCACCCACCTGCACAACATCACAGCTGTGTAGCAGCTGTGTCTGCGCCCAGTCTAATACCTCTGTGACTCTGAGCTCGACTCAGACTCACCAGCTTGGCTTCCTGACTTGACCTCAGGCCTGCGTTGTCACTGCAGACTTGCTGGTTGATCACTGGACTGTTTTCTGACCCCGATTGCTGTCTGTGGCACAGATCCTGATCCAGACTTGCTGCTCCACGTTTTGGCTCCTCACTGGTGAAGTCACAGCTCTTGCCTGACTTGTTATTGCACTTTGCTCCCACTTCCCTTGCGGAGCAGCCAGCCCTCACTCTCCTGGGCATGGCTGCAACACAGCAGGAGCTGTAGCTCAGGTGGCGGCCAAATGGTAGAGGCTAGCTTAAAAGTATCTCCCACAGAAAGAGGGGAACGGTATGAGTCACAGCTGAGGCCTCCCTGCAGCGCTGTCTGGAAGCCCTCTGTCCAAGGCCACCAAAGGAAGGGGACAGCCCTCAGCTACATTATCCATAAGTTCACCCTGAGCCCAGGCAGCCAAAATCTCCAAGAGGGGGATGCTCTCTCGGCCCTCACACTCAGCATCAGCCTGTGTTTCAAAGGTACAGATGGGCTCTGGCTTTCCTCACTGCCCAGTCAGATCCAGACACTAGAGCTGCTGGTAAATGGGATTTCGCCAGGACAGAGCTTGGCAAGAATCACGTTACACAAAAAAAACCCCCAACCAACAGGCCTTCTGAACACTCACTGGAACAGAGTATATGAGGACATCCAGCTTGTTCCCACCCCAAGCAAGGGCTGACACAAATCATCTCTATTACACAGCAGCTGCTGTCCAGACTACAGAGCAGGCACGGGAGAGGGGCAAGGAGCTAATGCTTAGCATCAGCTACAGGCATCCCCACATCCGTTTTTGCTACCAGACGTACAGACCCATAACTACCATGCTCTTTATGCCACCCCACAGCTGCTAGAAAGGAAAAGAAATGCATGCAAATGCTCCCCAGGAGGAGGTATAAGCCCCCACGCTCTGAGGCTCTGCCCGCAGCACTGCCCAGCTCTGCTTCTCCAAGTGGGAAAGAACAACAGGGGAAAGGAGGAAACTGTGGGAGGAGATGGCTGGAAGTTCAGGGAAAGCCTGTCTTAAAGGAGTTGGATGTGAGCTTAGCTTAAGAAACGATGGGAAAAGGAAGAGGGTGGTACCTCAAATAGGCTTGCTGTTAACTCCTCTAGTTCCTGCTCCAGTTGTTCTCTGACTTTTGACAATCTCTCACATTCTTTGTCCTTCAGCTTCAGCTCCTGTTGAGGAAATGGAAAGAGATGTGTGAGCTCATAGCTGGCCCCAGTAGCGCTGATGCCTGCCTGTCCCCACCCGTCAATCACAACCTTTCCTCCCCACCACAGCATGGATCCCTGGCCTAAGACTCCTATCACTAAACTCTGTAGTGTCACCAAAGCCATCCCTCCCCAAGTTGTAGCAGGTTTTTCAGGCTGGAATTGCTAATTTGCCATTAGCAAGGAGACCCCATAGTAAGCACTGCCTGCCTCAAGCTGCTTTCTGCAGCAGGTTTCCAGGACTAATTTGGATGTTGGCACAGAGGCTTTGGGTCAACCTAGCAACTGATGTCCTGCTCCAAAGCACTTTATGGCCACCTCAGCTCAATCTCACTTCTCTTCTGCCTGCTCCAGACTGTGGCACAGCCATGTTCAGACCCTGCTCCCCTCAGCACTACCTCTAGGAAAACCCCTACTGCTCAAATCTGTGCCACCATCCTCAGGTGTTCTCACAAACTCTGGGCCTTACCTTCTGTGCTTTGTGCAGCTCTTCTTTCAGGAATTCAGACCCCTTTTCACGGATCTCCACTGAAGAGCTGCGTAGACGTGACACATTGAGCTGCTCGGTGGACTGGGTCTCATCCACACCTCCAGCATCCTGGCACCCAGTCTCTGGCTCGTCCTTGCTGCCTTTGGATGGCATTAGTGTCTTCCAGTGTCCCACAGCAGGTTGCTTCTGGTTGTCTTCCTCAAAATTGGCCTGGCTGTGGGGTACCAGCACAGTGAAACTTTATATGGGGGCAATTCACAGCCTTCCTCTAACACTCACAACACATCCACCTCCAGCCTCGCACAGCCACTGAAGTGAGGCAGGGAGGGTGATGGTGTATGAAAAGGGCAGGACTGGCTTAGGGGACCTGCTTTGTGGCCAGCAGCACCAGTTCCTTCACCCTGCACGCAGGCACTGGCTGCCTGCTGAAGTGCTTCACCCTTTTGGCATGGATTGCTTCCAGACCACCAACAGCAGAGAAGACAACAGTCTAAAATACAGACTTCGGGGAAAATCTCCACTCCTGTCCTGGGATCTTTAAGAATCACACCAAGTCTAGTTTGAGATGCCCAGCCTGCACTTCTTTTAAGAAGGGCTGGTTTCTCAACAGTGAGTACTCCCTCATAGATAAGTCCGGACACACAAAACTTAGTAGGCAAAGCAATGCTATTAGTAACTCCTGGGTTTACCCTTCTCAACCAGCATGTCCCAGATACTATTAACTCGGGACAGAGCAGGAGAACTAAAGACAGCTGCTCCAGGAATCCTGTTCTTGCCTGCTTTCAGAGAGAAACAGACTGCAGCTGGCTTGTTTAGAACTCTGGTATACACCCAGTAGACCTAAGTTCAGAGACACTGCTTCCCCAACTGAAGGAGAGTAGCAAGAAAAAGCGAGTACAGCTCTCCCATTCCCTAGCAACATACAGACCCTAATCCCCTCCACTGCAAACCCAGCCTTCCTCTTCCCCCACCCCTGCTTCCGAGGGGAAGGATCTATTTTTAACCTGCTGGTTTTGCACCAAAGTCCTCCACAGAGCTGTCTAAAACACTGTATTTCCATTGAGCTGAGACGAAGCCCTATTTTTTAGTTTCAGTGGCTGGCAAGGACAGACGTACTAGAAAGACAAAACCAGAAGAGTCACCCAAGACACTGTTCCTCAGTGCTCAGCAGGACTTTGTCAACAGACTAAGACAGATCCTGGAAGAGGCTGATGAGTTTAGTAGGCTTTGCAGCTGCTGGGGTCTTACGAGAGGAAAATGTAGGCTTGAGTGCCTGCATGACAGGGTACCGCAATAATAGTGTTGCCGAGTGCACGTGCATTGTCCCGTCTTCATCCATTGAACTGTCCTCAAGTGGTCACTTGCCATTTGAAGTCAGCGGGAGTGCAATCAAGCCTTACATACATGGAAGCTTTCTATCGTGGCCAGCACACACTGCACTACAGATTAACCTGCTGTCAGTTATCTCTGGGTCACAAGCCTCAGCTGAGCCATGGTGCTACCCTCTTTCGTGCACAGCACCAATCCCTCCTCCTGCACGCTCCTTCTGGCTACCGCTTCTTGCCCACTATCTTCTCCTGCAGAGAAGCTATCACCGTCTTTTGGTCAGGTTCACTTTCTCTTCTTCCCTTTTCCTAATCTCTGTGTTTTCCTCTCTTGAATTTGCCCTGCCTCCTTTATTCCAGCCACTCTTCCCCCTCGCTCTGACTCCAGCCCCATACTGGGCTTATCTCCTCAGCCATGTGCAGCTCAAAAGAGCCTTGTTCTCCTTCATCTCACCCAAACACAAAAGACAGTCAAACCATGAGGTCCAACTACTGACGGGCCTTTTTCTCCTAGGCTACGCCACCTGGCAACAGCATGGTACCACCACCTTTGCTATTCAGATTGCTCCCTTCCTGTCTCCCCTAAAGCTGTCCATGAGCAACAGTTGTCCACAGTCATCTTCCAAAGAGGGAAAGAAGAAGCAGCAGCAGCAGCTACCAGCTAATTCAGCTCAGGTACCACAGGAAAGCATGTGGAAAAGCACACATGGAAGACTCTCTGAACTCTTGGAAGATGAAGAGCACAACATCATCACCATGCCGTGTCAACTAGGCAGCATTTTGACTACAGAACTGGGGGAGGAGGACATGCAGTCCATATCATAGATTTTTCTGATCTGTCTGTTGAGCAAGAACGAGGCAAAGCACCAGAAGGACAGTCACACAGCAGTGCTAAGAAGGTAGGAAAGGATAGAAACGAACTGGTATCCCATTGACTTCACTTGGTTTTACTGAACATTCACCACAAAGATCTAGAAAAGGAGGCTCATCCTGGTGATGCTACTAAATTTGGAAGTGTGGAAAATAACATAAAAGGGCGTGTTGGGGAAAGGGCAAGAAAATAAACATTAGTTTTGGCCAGAGGAAAAAGGACAGACAGTGCCTCCAAGCAAAGATAATTCATCCTGAGCTATTCAGCACGCTGGGACTGCTTGATAAAAAGCAATATGCACAAACATGGAGGGATACGCCTAACTGAGCGAGCCACGACCAACGGGAACTCCCATACCGGGCAGGCTTCTACAGTCTGAGGTGCAAGGGAGCGCGGCAGTGCAAACTACATGGTGTGCAGAGTGTGCAGTGCCTGCTCCATCCAGTTAGGCTGCTCTGCTGGCACATTTGGTTAATCAGAGGAAAGGCAGAACTGCATAGAAGAAATAAAATGGTTTAGAAAGGTCAAGATCAGCTAACACAGATCACTTACCTAAACACTGACATCGCTAACCAGACGAAGAGGTCTCCAAAGGCTCCAAACACTAAGGGAGGGGAGGAATCAAGCAAGAGAATCACCCAAAGGAAGGAATTAAATCCATTACATGAAGGTGGGGATGTAACGAGACCAATTCATCCCAAAGATCAGGGGAGGTTCTCTGCAGTGGATTTGCCACGGAGCAGGGGAAGCATGCCAGAGAGGTCTGTTCAACAGTTAAACCATTTCTCAGGTGGCATAGTGGAAGCCCTCTCTGCTGTGGACTTCTGAGATTAGATAGGGTAAACTGCAGAGAACACATGTCTCCAGGTTCTCCTGCATCAGAGAGGAAACACACCCGAAGGGCCCCAGCCAGTCCGAGCACCTCCAGCTTCTGTGAGCAGAAGGAAAAAAACAAACTAGAGCACAGAGAAAAAGCTAGATTCAAAATCAAGCAGCTATTAAAAAAAATAAAGCAGCAGCAAGGCAAAGGGACATCTCGACTGTCCACCAAACTACTAAGATAGCCAATCTAACTCATATATAACAGGAAGAAAAAAACCCCAACGTTGTTTCTTTATGACTCTCAAGTTCTCTGATGAGAGTTGTTTGTCTTGGGAGACAGGTATTCCAGTGTATTTCCACATACTATGGAAGAAAACTGGAGGACACGGAGGAATGAAACAGTCCCACCCACACACCGCAATGCCAAGGGACCTAAAAACCTATCCTGAAAAATCATCTCATCTTCTATGATGGAATAGCGCGTTCTCCGGGCCGTGCAAACAGAATCCTCACGAAAACCCTGGCTATGCTGGCTTCTGCCCAGCCAAGCCCCCAGCTCCAGTGTCCAGCTGGGGCCTTGAAATACACCCCCTCCCCTCCCAGAGACCAAAGGACCACCACGTACACTTGCACTCTCTTGCGATCGCTGGTCTGACTGGTGGCTATCTTTCCCGGAAAAACGTTATCATATCCTAAAGGTCCCACACTGACACAAGAAATGCAAACTTATACCAAAAAAAAAAACCCAACACCCCACAACCTTCTAAAGTTGGATTCTGTAGAAAAAGCAAAAAAATGTGCAGGATCTGCACTTTTTCCAGCGGGCCCCACATGTTTCCTGCAGCGCTGATCTGACAGGGTTATTTCCCCTGCGAACAGCCTGCGGGTCTCTCCAGGTTAAACTCTTGCCCTCGGGCTTGCAACAAGGACCCCACTTTTCCATCGGGATCGGGACGGAAGCCGGAGCGCTGTCGTTCTGCACCACCACGAAGCAGAATGGGTCCGCAGCCTGCTCACCACCCCACCAGTTCTGAAAAGCTTTTGCAAAGCATATGGTCTGCCTTATTACAGCGCAGTGATCAATTTGCGTTTCTTATATTTGTCTCGATCACCCGCTGCGCCCTTATGTCTGCGGGTCGCTGCTGGACGCTGTACCTCCTCATGCCGCCTGCCTCCTTGCCTTCCACCCAACCGCCTGCACAAACACACGCCTGCCGAGCCTTGAGACCGGACCGACCCCTCCGTTTTTCAGCTCCGAGGACACAAAACCTGAAGAGCGCCACAAGCGAACCCAATGGAAGCCCAAGGGGAAACTCAACCCGGCTTCTCCCGCCCAGACGCCCTTCTCCCAGCACCCCAGGGCGGCGAGGCTCGGAGGCAGCCGCCTGCTCCCACCCCTGCCTGCCCTCTATGTGTGTGTGTGG
>VYXH01001808.1:31251-58699 GCA_013397275.1 Burhinus bistriatus
GGGGGAGGGGGGCGGCAGCAGGCCCGGAGGCCTCACCGCCACCGTGTCCCCGGGCGCGGAGCCCAACCCGGCCCCCTCCCACGGCATTACAGCCTCTGGGGAGGCGCCCGGAGGATGGTGCTGCGCAGGGACCGGCATCCCGGCCCTTCAGCCGGTGTCACGGTTTTATCAGCCTCTCCACGGGGCCTTGTGTTTTCCTCAGAGCGGCGGCTGCCCCAGAGCGGGGGAATCGCACCGATCTCCCCTCTCCGCCATAAAACCAGGGACCTTTCCAGACCTGTCACGCCATGGAAGAGTTTGCAGGCCCTTGGGAAGGGCCTAGGGGCTAGACGTTAGAAACACAAACCTCAGAACTGCCGTCGCCATCCGGATTTGGGGCTCCTGACCCACGGCGGCTGAGGTGAGTGAAAAACCTTCCTAGCGAGCTGAGGTTGGGCGAAACAGCCCCTGCCGCCGTGGTGGTGCAGGGGAGGCCGCTGGAGGCAAGTGGGTGGCCAGGGTTGACAGCTGGAGGGGCCCTGGGAGAAGGTATGTGCTCAGCCGGGGATGCAGACTGGTACCAGCAGCTAAAAACACCTGCACGCTGCCCGTAAACGCATCATCCCTCCCTGACGTGGAGCGCGCCCTCACAGCCCTGCTGACACAGCTCTCCGGGCTGGGTAGGGGAAGCCTGGGATGTTGTCCTGGTTTGAGCGACGCAGGGCTGATTTCTCTTTCAGGAATTTTACTATTTGGTAAGGTCTCTTGCAGTGCTTGGGAAAACTGCACTTTTAGAAGGCTCTAGTGTCTGAATTGGTGAAGGTACTGACTTTACAGCCAGCCATGGTGTGTGGGTTTCAAGGTCTCAGTGTTTTCAAGCTCACCAGGTGCAGGGATGAGGAGGAGCAAGACCCGGGCACTTGACCCAAGCTGGCCAACAGGGTTATTTCATACCACGAACGTCACATTCAACATAAATTAAAAGTTTGCTGAGGAGTTTTCTCTCTCCCATGATGGCAGCGATCCCGAGAACTCCTTGCCCCAGTGCCGGAGCCCTGAGCCCTTCCCTTCCTCCCGAAGCCATAGCGCTTGCAGTGTCCCACCTTTGCTGTCCCCTGCTGGGAGTGCACGGCTTCCGACGGATAGAATGGGCTGAGTATGATCCTTGTGTATCCTATATTGGTTTTGGGGTCAATATTGGTTCTTTAGTGTGATTAATGTTAATTATCTTATCTTATTCTATTAAATCTGTTTATATTTCAACCCTCGAGTTTCCTTGTTTTTTCCTGTTTCCCCTTCCCAGGTGGGGAGGGGTCATTGGGTGAGAGAATAATTGTTTAAACAACAATAAATTCTTGCGGGTTCCTCAAACCATAACAGATGTAAAGAAGGAATAATATACAGCTGTGTGAAAGGATGGGGGAAACCTGACCGGGGAGGGAGAAATAACTGTACTTGTTAGTGGTGGGCAACGGTGGGACTGGACCAGGATTTTTAAACTTGGCGTTCAGGGAAAGCACTGGGTTTCTGTACCCTTACATGAGTGAGACGAGTCAGTCTCATCGGTACTGAGCTTTGGACTTTGGATGCTGTGGCTCCAATTTTTAGCTAGCTCATCCTTGCGCTCGCTGTCTCCAGGAGGCTGAGGGAGCAGGGCAGCTCTCCCAGTAGATGAGAGCAGTCATGTGGCCGCACTGATTTACATCCTCTCTGCAAAGCCCTGGGAACACGCCATTGTCTGTCCACCCATTCTCCTGCCCCCTGCATCACCACCTGTGCATGGAGAAGCCCCTTCACCCAGGGCATACTCATCCTGAAAGCTTTTTCCTTGCTTGCTCTGCTCTGCTAGCACAGACGGGCAAAAAGGGTCAGCCCCAGGTGATTCCTGGGGCATTTGGAAATGACCGATCCACTCCACAGCCTGCCACTGAAATCAAGAGGAGCTACGGTTCTAGGAAATTCACCCTCTCACTGGGACATTACCTACAGGCAGAGGGACAACTGCCACTCACAGCACTGTGGGGTTCCCACCTCCCCAGAAAGTGCTCCAGGGAACGTGCAGCCCACTGTCCACGTCCCTAGGGGCTGTCTAGCTGCTGAGACAAAAAGGACAAAACACTCCTGCTGTTACCCTAGGCCCACAGCGGATTCCACAACCACCTCTGGACTGACAGCACTGCAGTTTTGGTAACGGTGCCTCCATTGGACCAAAAACTGCCCCTGCCCTCACAGGTGACCTTCAGAGTATGTTTTCCACATTGGTCCTTCCCCCATGTTTCCCATTGTGTCCTACCTTGCCATTGCACGAGGATTTCCTCCAGGCAGTGGTATCCCCTCCGAGCCTTCGCACACTGTGGCAGCTTCCCCCTGGGTCTCAGCTGCTCCATCTTCTTCCTCGCTGCCAGACACAACGCCAAAAGCTGGCAAGTTAGACATGGTGATCCTAGTATCCATTGCAGAGCGCCGCTGTAGGTACTACACGGGGAGCAATTCCCTGTCCCAGCTTCTCCTGGGTATCCGTGTCATCTACAGCCGTGCCCTGTCTCATGGCCAGGATCCACGGTGACAACAGAGGCCGACCCCATGCTCTGAAGTCTCAGAGCAAAGTGTCCGAGAGGTTTGTGTCGATGGCTGTAACCTTTGTTATCTTCAGGGAACTTTTGGGAGGAGGGGAAAGATCTTCAGCTTTGCAAGGCAGCACCAGAAGTAATTAGTCTTTGTAATTATTAACTCCCAAGGCCTGGCTGGCAGGGACGGAGGGTCCTCAGATTAGAAAGGTAGAACTGCTTCCAGGATCCAACAAAGGCAGGAAGAAAGAGAACTGATAATGCAGACAGGAAGCATTAAGAGAGGATGTGTTGGGGATGCTGAATCCCAGCCCCTTGCGAAAATAACTGGTCGCAAGGTGAGAGTGGCATGTGCTCCCCCTCGCTCCCAGCCCCAAAGGACAGGCAGAGCTATTGAGGAAGCCTGGAGAGACCCTGAGGTTTCTCCATAACCAGATGAATGGACTGGCCCAGCGGAGCAAAACTCAGCACGTGTCGCTCCCAAGCTGAGGGTTATCATGCAGGCTGCCTTGAGGCAGGAAAAGCTGCTGCCTTCTCCATGCCCTCTGCACAAGGCTAGCTGTCCCCGAGGCAACGTTGTGACGTGTCCCAAAGCGACCAACCCAGCAGCTGGAGAAACAGACCCAGCTCCCACCTCTGGTTTAAAAAGACAACAAACCGCCGGGTGACCTTGAAGTCTCAGTGCAGTTGGAAGCTCTAACCCGGCACCCTCGTCTCATACCGTGGAAGTACCTTGCTCTCTCCCACATTATTTCCCGTTACATTTCATGGAACCTGAAAAAAATCACTGACCTCTGGGCAGTGAAGTGTCCTAAAAGCGACTTTGCCTCCTGCAAGTCTCCCAGCGAGGCACATACCTGTTGTGAAGGCCCTGACATGGTACCTACCCACTGCCACAGGCATTTTTAGTCACCCTTTGTCCCCCCATATCTTCCCCGTTACCACTGCCTCTGCTCCTTCTCGCTCACTCGCCCCCACTCCTCTCAACTCCCTCCTGTAGATCCACCTTGCCAAGCTGCCGACCTCCCTGACTCCTCATCTTTTGTTTCTCATCCTCCCGTCTCCTCCAGGCAAAGAAACATCTTGCTGGTGCTTTCTGTGTCTTCTTGAGAGTCACATCCCTTGCTCCCCAGAGCTCCTTCACAAAGGAAAGGACCTCCCCTGTCCTCCCTCTGGGTTTCTCCGACGCAGGGATACGCTTGTGGCACCCCTTTGGGTCCTGTGACCCAGCTCTGCATCTCCAGCATGAATGCCTCCTCCGGCACCCCGAGCAGAGCCCTGTCCCTCCACACCGTTCCCCGGTGACCTCCTCTCAGCCCAGGCTATGTGGAGGCAGACATGAATGCACGTGTGCTGAGCTACTGGGGAGCCACCAGGGCAAAGCAGAGGCTCCCATTTGGTGGGGGTCTGTTTCTGGTGGTTCTAATTGCCTCCTCTAGACAGCAAGCTGTCTGCCTCCACATCATCCTCATCCTTCATATTCCCTCCCAGAGTGCCCACATCTTCCTCTGAATGGGTCGTAAATGAAGAGCAGGACTCAGAATCCTGCGTTTGGTTCAAACAAGGTGTGAGATCACTCTGCAGAGCAAAAGCAGGTCTCAGCTAGGACACCCTGCCCAGCACAGATGCTTCCCAGTCATGGGAGAGGGCTCAAGCCTCCTCTGGGCTGCCTTCTCTGCTCATGGATTCAGATCCTACTACAATTAAAAAAAAATTAATAAAAAAAGGAAAAAACAGACCGAGGCTGGGACGGGAAGGAGGAACGGGGATTATCTTAGAGCTTGGAAAGCAGGACTACACCCCTGACCCAGCCAACCCAGACCGGATGTTATTGCCATGAAAATGAGAGCGAAAACAAATGGCCTAAAACTCCAGGCTTCATCCACCCACCCACTCGCTCCCCTCCCTCTTGCCGGTCTCGGGCGGCTGTGCAGCACATTTGCTCAACTGACCAGAAGGGCTTCAGCGAGGGTCCTCTGGGATCGCTGGGTCTAAGATCTCCTGATTTCATAGAGGGGATCTCTGCCTTGATCACCCAACAAAGTGCGACCCCCCTGTTCCAGGGCAATAGGGTGAAAAGAAAAGACTAAAAAAGCGTAATGACTGAGAGCCAGGAGAGCGGGAGGGTGGGGGGGGTGGGCTAGCCTGCTGGGGCACTGGTGCTGTATCGCTCAGACGGGTGCTGCTAGGAGCAGTCCCACTGTGACACCGAGCAGAGACCCACCAGAGAGACTGCTGTTCCTGCTGGTTCTCGGCTGCAGAGAGCTGACGGAGAGCAACCTCACGCTCAGCAGCATCCTTTGAAGGCAGGGTTCAGCCTGAACCCAGGGGAAGAGGCACCAGATGGAAAAGGAAGACGGAGCAGCTGGGAAACTCGGAGGGAAAGGAGGACTGTCTCTCAGCTTTTTAGCAAGGTCTTCCTTTCTGCTGGCTGATTTGGTCACTGTTTATCCAGCCAGAAACGTCTCAGTCCTGCATCCCTGCAACATCTGCAAGGAGGCAGCAGGCAGTCCCTAGAAGTGACCAACACGTGGAGCTCCCTTGGGAACCTAATCCCCACCGTGGTGGCTAAGGGATGAAAAGGGGGACCTCGCTAAGGACTCTTCCCTCCTCTTCATGTCTGTACAACCTGACTATGCAACGTCAGAGGGAGAGGTATGGCACCCTCCAGGCTCCTAACAGTGAAGATGCAGAGGGTCAGGCAGAGGTTGGCACTTGGGGCTGCAGGGAGATACAGAAACCTCAAAGAGAGATGCCGTGCTCACGTACTGCTCCTCTCTTCTGGGCAAAGACACATCTAGATGTGTCGGGGAGCGATGGCAAAAAAAGTCTGGTGAGGTACAGTCGGTCTGTCCGTGTACTGAGCTGTTTGGCCGGGATTCCCAGGCACCCTGCAGCTTGCTCCGTGCCATCCCAAATGGCTGCTTATACACACACACGCCAACTCCGCTTCACAGGAATGGGGAGCCTAGTGTTACCAGATGGCTCATGATTTGCCACAGAGCCAGAAAAAAAATTCAAAGACTCTAGTAAAAAGCTGTAGGGCTGGCAGAGACGTGGCTTCTTAGAATCATAGAATGTGTTGGGTTGGAAGGGACCTTTGTAGGTCATCTAGTCCAACCACCCTGCAGTAAGCAGGGACATCTTTAACTGGATCAGGTTGCTCAGAGCCTCATCAAGCCTGGCCTTGAATTTCTTCAGGGATGGAGCCTCTACCACCTCTCTGGGCAACCTGGGCCAGTGTTTCACCACCCTCATTGTAAAGAACTTCATCCTAATTAGTTTAAACCTACCCTGCTCTAATTTAAAACCATTGCCCCTCGTCCTATCGCTTCATATCCTTGCAAAGAGTCCCTCCCCAGCTTTCCTGTAGGCCCCCGTCAGGTACTGGAAGGGGCTCGAAGGTCTCCCCAGAGCCTTCTCTTCTCCAGGCTGAACACCCCAACTCTCTCAGCCTGTCCTCACAGCAGAGGGGCTCCAGCCCTCGCAGCATCTTTGTGGCCTCCTCTGGCCCCGCTCCAACAGGTCCACGTCCTTCTTGTGCTGAGGGCTACAGAAGAGCCTTCCACTAGAGTGGCAAGTTACTCCTTCCCTATGTCAGAACAGCACGTAGTCCACGAGGAAAGAAGTTACCATGCTGAGCTCGAGTGCTACGCAGGGGGCAGACAGCACCCTTAGCGTGCCCACAGCTCTCGGGGTCCGCCCCCCCCCCAGGACGGCGCTGAATTAGTGATGAATCCTGCAACATAAGGGGAAGGAGACTGGGAGTCCTCACAAAAGCACTGATAGTCACCACATCCTCTTCAAACATTCCTGGCCAGCTCAAACCTCAGAGTAAATCCTGTCTCTGCAAAACAGCACCCCCTCAGGTACTTCCACTTTCTTTTCTTTTTTTTAATTTTTTTTTTAAATTATTATTACATCATATTCCAGGGAAGAAAGTCAGTTTGAGGGACACCCCTGATGCCAGCTGCCTCTGTGTCTATCTCAGCACTGAAACTGGAAGAGGAAAAGGGATTTCACCAAGCTTTGGGACGCACGGCGTCCTTCTGAGAAAAGCACTTAGAATCATAGAATTGTTTAGGTTGGAAAAGACCTTTAAGATCATCTAGTCCAGCCATTGACCCTACTCTACCAGGTCTGCCACTAAACCATGTCTCTAAGCACCACTTGTTACTCTCTGGGAGACTGCGAGGAGGGCACCGTGCCTTTCCCAGACAGCTGCAGAGAGTGGCCCTTTGGGGCACAGAGTGGGCACAGTAACTCAATCCCCCTACCTGTAAAACGGAGAAAATGAGAATGATTCCAGGGCCATGAGACTGAGGATGGATGTCGGCACCTCCTTGCTTCCTCCTCTGCTTCTGTGCAAGGCAGGCTTTCAGACCGGTGTCTTCCTCAAGGACTGAGGCCACAGGGGACGTGAAGAGAGATCCAAGCAGTGCTGCCACGCTGGTAGCCTCCGAGTTATTTACTTTCATATTAAATTCCACAAATATTTGATCTTGTCCTAACGGCAGCTCTGAACCACAGGAGCTGCCAGCTGAGCTACTCTCAGAGGAGGGCAGCAGAGTCCCCCAGATGCCAGCACATCCCTCCACAAAGAGCAGGACACTTGAGGTTTTCCTGTTTCGTTTTAGTCTCCAGGGGCACCTGAACAGCTCCAGCAAATGTCTCGCCTGAACCATTTTTGTCCCCCTGCCATGTATGGAGATGAGGACTCAGGCACCGAGACCCTCGAGAACTGTCTCAGCCTGCTTGTCCATTAATTCCTTCTCTCTGGGTACCTCCCCAAAGGGAAGGACCAAACGGTGGAGCAGGGCCCTTGTGTGGACCACCTTGCCTTCAGAGAGTCCATCCCCATGCTCTGCCAGCTCTTACCCCCATTCGCAGAGCTCTTTGGTGTTCGCGACATTGTTGTGATCCTGCATCACTTGGGGACCCTGTCCCAACCCTGGGCTCTTCTCCAGAAGCAGCTGCAACCTAGCAGCAAAGTGTCAGGGGCTTCACAGCAAGCCCAGCCCGATAACAGAGCAGGTAACACACACAGTTAAGCACACCTCTGAGGGACACCACTGGCCCAGAGCCTCAGAAGAACCAGGGCATCCCACCCCCTGTCCCAGACAGATGCCACTCGCACAGGGGCAGCTACACCAGGGTCTGAAACAGCCCCCCTGCCTCACTGCTCGCCCAAGGCAAGGCTTCAGAAAGGGAAGACAGCCGGGGCGTTTTGGTCCTGGTGGACACTTCTCTTTCCCCCTGAGCTGGCAGATGCTGCTCATGACAATAGGCGCAAAGCTACGGGCTCCTTCAGTCAGTGGGATGAGTTTGCTGTGGTTGGGCCAGTGGGGCAACCCCATACTCACTAGCCTCTGGCTGCTGATAAGAGCCCTTATCTAGTTCCACACCTTGAACGTGAGGCTCTCCCAGTGGCCCTCCATGCGTCCCTGGCTTCTCCTGCCGGGTCTGTATCTCACACAGCAGAAGCATCATGCTGCCTTCTTTCTTCTGCATTGCCCTCCCACCTACCCCGGGCAAGTCATCCCTGGCAGGGGACTCCAGGGCCAGGGAGCTGCAGTGCACCCAGGGATGCAGAGTGTTCATGCAGGAAGGACCCTGGTAAGGCCAAATGCTCCAGGTCCATCCCTCCCCCCTCCAGTTATACCCGTTCTCCTAACGCATAGTGCGGCAGCCTCCCAGTCACATGGCCAGATGTGGTAACTTAATCCCACCAGATGTGTGCCCATGTCCTTTTGCGTATCCTGTGATCCAACACAGAGCAGCTTCCACCCAGAGACTAGCAGGAGTCAGATCTCCACAGTTTCAGTGGCAAGTAGAAGAAGCAAGGATCATCCCCTCCCTTTTTGCCAAAAAGGAATTGGGACTAGAGGTAATCCAACATACCACAGCCTACACCAGAATTAAAACCTCAGATGCTGGCACTGAGTCCCATGGTTTAAACTATGATCTCCCCACCATTGACAGCAATTCCCAGGATTGCACCAGAAACCCCACATTAGACGGATGCTTCCGAGAAGCAGTGAAACAACAGCCTCCCCTCGCCTAGGCTCAGCCACACGGAAAGGAGAAACCTACAGTTTGGACAAATCGATCCCCGCTGCTGATGCTAAACAAGTGGGAAAGACACAGACTCCTAGACCAGCACAAGAAAAAGCAGGTTATTACAAGAACTAGCTCTTCATTTAATTCCACTGGAGACTTTGCTGCCTGCTTGCTGGAGAGAGCCGTGAAAAACCACACGTGGCAACCCCAGAGAGCCTCACCAAGGAGCCTGGGTCTCCAGCTGCTCTTACTTGCAGGGACCAGACCTGTGGTCCCCCTCCACAGTGGCCCACAGCTGGCTAAACGATGGAGGTCAGAGCACACTTATGAAGCTGGGCCCAGGTGGTGAGACAGGCCCATGGCTTGGCTTAAGGCTCAGAGCAGCTCCTTGTCTCCAGGACACGGAATGTTGTATCAGCTCAGCAAGAGCTGACTGGAGGAAATATGGGCAGATGATGTTACCTTGGGCGACAGAGACAACTTCCCAAAGGAGTGAGAAGAAAGGAGGTGGAAAGACATGGAGGTCCTCCTGAAGACCTGCAGGCTATGCAAAGTCCTGTGCTTACGGGCACACGGTTGCTGCCCGGGAGCCTTCTGGCAGTGCAGGCTGCGTGCCACAGCCAGACTAATTTGGTAAGGAAGGATCTTGATTCAGAGGCTCACGGAAGGGGAATGTCTTAAAGACTCGCCAGGAGAGATTGCAGGAGATGGTGGAAGAGAAAAAGGGTCACAATTGTGAGGGAGAGCTTGGGAGCAGAAAAGGGACTGAGGACCCTGGAGAGACGGAGGCAGGNTCAAGCACGGCTGGAGAAGCAAGCGGAAAAGAAAGAGAACAGGCGGAAAGAGTCTTGGGGGAGCCAGTGGCAGAGTGGAAGTCCCCAGCATCCAAACCACCGCTGGAAGAGATGGCAAACTCATCCAGGGCCAGCAGAGACAGTGAGGAGTAAGAGAGAAACATCTTCCAAGAGCCAGGCAGAACATGGGCCAGGTGTGTCACCAACCTAAGGAGCTAGGAGCTTCTCCAGGGAAGAGAGGGCTGCGCAGCCCCCAAGGGTGACACATTTTATAGCCTTTGTGGAAAATTCCAGCCCTACTTAAGCTCCTGGGGCTCCTGTAAGATTGTGACACAGAGAAAGGGACCAAACAGGAAAGAATTAGAGGAAAAATGCCTCTCTTCTGGCAGCCACCATGGCTGTGCCAGGAGTTAGCAGCAGCAGCTGCAGAGCAGCCAGCCCTGCCTCCCCCTCCTCCGGCCGCCTCTATAAACACACAGGGCTTACTCAGAAGATTAGAAGGGAACGGGGCAAAAGACAACAGAGTCTCTTTTGTAATGAGGAAGGATTACGGCATCAAGTGACCGGCTGCAGCTCCCAAGTGGGTTTCAGGCTCCTTAGCACACCGTGTCTGTCAGGTTCAATCCCCCCCATGAGCCAAGGGGGCACGAGGAGGCGGGCCGTGGCGTTGGCCACAAAGGACCCAGCAAGGACACGTGCGGGACCAAACCTCCACAGCCTCCAGCGCAGCTGAGGAGCCCATGACTGTAAGTATCTAGTCCTCCCAAGAGCAGATAGATTCCTTCAAAGATCTATCTTCCTGCCTATCCGTGACCTCCTCTCGCTCCGTCTGTCCACTCTACCTGCTTGCTCTCCGTCTTTGGAATAGCTGCTCGGCTCTGTTGGCCGTCTCACGCGGTGGGTAACGCACCTGACGCAGGCTCGCTGTTGCGGGATCTTGGTTGCCGTGGACTCCCACAGCGTGGTTAGTGTCACTGGACCTCCAGGTGCAATGGTTAGTCCGGATGGATCAGGCAGACGGAGGCAGGCAGCGGCTCCCTGGGGGTACGGCACAGGGGATGGCTCTTCCTCCCCATACCGACTGCGGTGTGCCGGTGCTGCGGCGAGTCACCTCCCACCACGTAACAACCCCAAATGGTACTTTGAGCGTGCCAGCTGCCGAGTGACATCCCGGGGCAGTCCCGCACAGGCTGGCAGGGAAGTGCCTTAACCATTCAGGGCTGGAGGAAAAAGCACCGGGAAAAGCCCCATATCCCATGCCTGAGCAGAACTGCATAGAGGTGGGTGACATCCATTATTTACATGGACAAGAGCTGAAGTTTTCCATGTTTGGTAAAAAGTGAATCTGTATTTGAATTACGCAACGAAGAGTCTCCCTGAGCTCTTTCAAGACCCAAAGCAGAGAGAAAACAGCCAGCTTTCTGAAAGCAACCCCCAACAAATTTATGGCTGTTTGCATACATTTCTCATCGGCATGGCCCGTGTGTGTGCAGTCCCCGGGGCAGTTAAAAACCCCTCTGTCGGGTCCTGTGCACCGGCCAGAAATACACATGGAAACGGCGTGAATGTACACGAGGCTGTAGTGGAAGGTGCGTTTGTGCAGCCGAGGAACCCTTGGCAGGGCAGGTGCCGGCTCTGCTCCTCCGATATAGCCCGCGCGAGGGGACGCAGGGGGAGATACAGCAGGGAAACCCAAAAGAGGAGCAAGCACCGAAAAGCCAAAGCCAGGACAAAGATGCGATTTGGTTGAAGTAGCCAACAAAAGAGAGTTTGCTGGTTTTCTTCATAGCACCAGCTCACTGAGACCGGAGTTGTCCCCACCTAACTGTAGATCTTTCACTGGGATGCTTAAGTGAGGAGCGTGGACACAAACTAACCCGCCTTCAGCTGCTGCGGTAAGGTCTGAATTGTCCCTTGAAGTGCTTCTGTGTCTCCATGATTCAGGGGACAGCCCAAAGCCCCATAACTATTAACATTATTGCCTCTGTTAGATAGCAATGTCTGCGTAACATACCTGTTTTGACTTAGAAAAACCGATAGTTTTCACGTTGGATAATTATTTATGAACCAAGGGATCATTGACCTATTCGCTTGGCACGGATTACACTGGTTTGGTTTTTTTAACAAATTTAGGTTTATATGAATGTGAGTCAGATTATTAACTGACGATAAAGAATTATTTATCCAGGGTTAGACTAGAAGACCTGCAATGGGGATGCTGCATGACAGGGAAGCATTTCGTGAGCCTGAATGCCTTTTTTTTCATCCAGCGTGATTTATTGTGCAACGTATGGTTGAAGGAGAGGGGAGGTGGAGCTGCTGGAATTTGTGCTCTGTGAGCCTGGCCAAACTCTATCCCTCAGCTCTCTAACAGGGAGGGCTGTTCTGCCTGCGGGACTGGGACCAGCAGAGTCCAGATATGGCCCTTGGCCCGAATTTAAAGACAGCTATACTTGTTGGGCAAGTGCTAGAAAAACCGTCAGGTCTCCAGGGATACCTTCAGGTGGATCAGTACCAAAAAAATCTCTCCTTTCTGGGGTTTTTGTTTTCCTTTGAGTTTTGTTTATTTGCTAGCAGTATTCCAGGAAGACACTTCCCAACAAGTAGGTTTACAGAACCAACATATTGGAAGTAAATACTACAAGAAAAAAAAACAAAACAAAAACAAAAAAACAAAAAGCAGCTTTGGAGTTTGTGACTCTAAGAATTAATCTTAAACAACTGTTTTGTGGAAGGGAGTGGTACGTGGGCTCTGTGCACTCTGACCAACCAGCCCCACTTGAATGCTGATAATCAAAGACTGGAAACCAAGGGCTCCACCAGAAAGTATATTCTCTGTTGTTGTAACTAGCTCACAGGCAGCTCAAAGACAGGAAAAGGATGGCAAGCTCATCAAATAAATTGCCTACCATAAACTTCCTCCTTGTTCTCTATGTCACTGACGTCACCTTACCTGTCTTTTGATATCAACTCATTGTTTCTTTCTCTCTTCCTTCCTTCCATCCTGCTTGGTTGCCGAGACACTCGCAGTGTCCCTGTCTCCTCCCTCTGTGCAAGCTTGCTGGCAGCTTCCACATCTTCTCATTTCGTGTCCCCACTAGGATCTGTGATGACAGTGACATACACCAACCGCGTGGCTGACGCCCGCCTAGGCACCTTCTCACAGCTCCTGCTCCAATGGAAAGGAAGCATTTACAAACTTCTCTACTCCGAGTTCCTTATTTTCATCTCTCTCTACTTCACCATCAGTCTTGTCTACAGGTAAGCATCCTTACCCTCCCACGCTAACACAGCCCCTCACTCTCAGCCTGTCCTGGAGCAGGACAACGGCGCAACGTAGGATTGGGACAGTGATCCTGGTGAAGAGGAGCTGGCCAGCCACTCACCAGCCTCTGTTCACAGAATCACAGAATCACCGGGGTTGGAAGGGACCTCTGGAGATCATCTAGTCCAACCCCCCTGCCCGAGCAGGGTCACCCAGAACAGGTTGCACAGGACGGCATCCAGGTGGGTTTGGAATGTCTCCAGAGTGGGAGACTCCACCACCTCTCTGGGCAGCCTGTGCCAGTGCTCTGCCACCCTCAAAGGAAAGAAGTTCCTCCTCATGTTTAGATGGAACTTCCTACGTTCAAGTTTGTGCCCGTTACCTCTTGTCCTATCACTGGGCACCACTGAAAAAAGACTGGTGCCATCCTCCTGGCGCCCTCCCTTTAAGTATTTGTAAGCTGCTCCAGCGTGGCTTAGCAGCCGATAAATCTCCATTTTCTGTCCTGGGAAGTAACACAGTTTCTCTTCCCTGGGATGAAGAGTTGCATTTGATGATTCTTTGATGTGTAGATCGGTGGAGACTGAACTAGTACTGGAGATGTCCCACAGTGGGGAGCTTTAGGCGAGAGTTTCCCTTGCTGCACAACAGGCAATACCTAGGGTACATTTTTGAGAGCAGATGACAGCTCTGGGACCACAGAGCTGTAATAAGGCAACTGTGCTCTGTGGCTGCTCTGGTTTTGGTGAGGAACGACAGGGAGCTCCCCTAGCTGGTTCGATCACGGACGCAGCAGAGAAGCACCTCTAAGAAAGAGGCAGGAACTCACGTAAGAGCAGAGCTTGGACTGACGTTTTGCAGGATATCAAGTGAACTGTGGTGCACGTCCAAGCTCTGTGCCAGTCCCTTGATACCACGTAGCACTGTCCCCAGCGAGAAGAATGGGGGTGGTCCCTCACATCAGACTGCATCACTTACCACACACTTCTGGCTCCTTGGGACTGCTCAGCAGGGAATTTTGGGGAGGTGGGCTGATGTCCCAGGCTCGCGAGCTCTGTTCATTCACATCATTCCCAGACTCCCAGCGTGGCAATGTTGTGACTACCCATCCTTGGCTTCCCTTGCCAGGCTCCTATCCCAGGAGGCCCAACAAGGCACAGACTCTTCTTTGAGGCCGATGCTTCTGTTTCTCCCTTTTAGGCTGATCCTGAGCGAGAGCCAAAGGCTGATGTTTGAGAAGCTGGCGCTCTACTGCAACAGCTACGCTGAGCTAATCCCCGTGTCCTTTGTGCTGGGTAAGGAGCTCTGTCTGGGAACACACAGGGAGGGGAAAGGGTCAGCATTTCTTCTCCCTGGTTTGATATAGCTCCGCAGGCAAGATTCGCTGAGCGGATCCCTCCCTCTGCCTCTGTAAAACTCAGAATACATCATTCCACGTTGCAGCTGTGAGGTACGCCCCCAGCACACAGCTTGCACTGGCCAGATGTACTAGCACGTTCCCAGTTTTGCCAGGAGGGCGGGGACCAAGCAGCACCAAATAAACCGTGAAACCCAGACTTTGGCATGGAGACCCGAATTGCCCTCCAGGCACGCCTGCACCCATCCCCGTATGAGCAGGACCAGAATTCCCACACATGAGCAGTCACATCTCCCACTCCTTTAGGACGGCTAATTTGCTCAGCTCACCTCTAGGTTTCTACGTGGCTCTGGTGGTGTCCCGCTGGTGGGCTCAGTACGAGAGCATCCCATGGCCAGACCGCATCATGAACTTGGTCTCCTGCAACGTGGACGGGGAGGACGAGTACGGGCGGCTCCTGCGACGCACCCTCATGCGCTACAGCAACCTGTGCAGCGTGCTGATCTTGCGCTCGGTCAGCACGGCTGTCTACAAACGCTTCCCCAGTATGGAACACGTCGTGAGGGCAGGTCAGTACCGGTACTGCCATCTGCACAGCTCTGGCACCAAGCAGAAAGCAGCACCTTGCCGCTGTTTTGGGGGGCAGAGAGCTTCGGAAAGGGCCACGTGACCTCCGGTCTGGAGATGGGGTAGTGCTGCAATGTGCTCAGCTGAGGTCTGCGGTGGGTGCTAAGCATCTGCTCATGCCCTAGCTCTGCTCTTCTGAACTACTCAACTGTTTATGTTTCCCTGTTGCACAGCATGCTCGTTCCTACCAGCGGCTGGAAGGCCTGTTTGAAAGATGAAGGCTCTCTGCCCAAATTATTTTTTTTTTTCCCCACATAAGCAGAGTGTCGAGCTCCGGTTTGTGAAGGTAGATCTGCTGCAGGTCCCAGGGCAGCCCTGGCTCATCAGCTTTAGGGTAACTGCGGTGCAGCGGCTTCACGGGGAGCTGCTCACCCCGCACGGAGAGCGTGCCTGGGAAGAGCAGAGCTCTCTGTAGTGAATGACCCTCTGCGCAGATCTACAGCAGAGCACGAGCAGACCCCTGCCAAGCGGTGTGTTTGTCCTCTCCCAGGGCAACAGTTTTCCACTGGGCAGGTGGGAACTGGAGCCTCAGACCTCCGACCTTAACTGCTGGGCTCCCTGAATCCTCTCTGAAGATGCTCCTCAAGGTACAGCGTTTCCCAGTTTGCCCAGACGGAGATGTCTGCACCTGCCCTAGTCAACTGGTTTCCCGTTGCAATCCAGAGAGAGAAACAGGCACTTCTAGGACACAAGTTATCCCATTCTCAACAAATGTCTGCTTACACCAGGCAACTGCACCCTCAGCAGTACTTTATCTCCCTGCTGACTGTGATCTGGTCAGATATGCTGCAGGTATCCAAAGTGAAATGAGATAAAACCTGCCTCTCACACTTCTATAACTCAATGTTTTAACAAGACGACTTGTCCTCCTTCTACGCGTCTCCCAAAGGCTGAGTGCCTGAGTCTTTCCTGGGATTTTTAAGGAGAGCTAAGGTGACCACCTGAGATTTAGACATTTTCATTTCAGACTAGATCAATTCCTTTCTGCCCTCTATGGCCATCCCTCTCCCATCTACTCTTTTCCACCCAGGCCTCATGACACCAGAAGAGCACAAGAAGTTTGAGAGCTTGAATTCCCCCCACAACAAGTTTTGGATCCCGTGTGTGTGGTTCTCCAACCTGGCTGTGAAGGCGAGGAACGAGGGGAGGATCCGGGACAGCGTGTTACTCCAAGGCATCCTGAATGTGAGTGACTGAGGCAATAGGCAACGCTTCGAGATCCTCGTTCAGTCCTCCGGGTGGAACTACAGGGATTTCCAGAGGTCAGGCAAGGAACAGGAATGGTGAGGTAGGACAGTGAGCCAAGCCTGTCCCTGGGGATATCACGTTAACTTTGACGGAAAATATCCCCGCTGCCACCCTCCAGCTCGTGACAGAACAGAGCTTTTCATGGCCTGCTGACACGGTAGCAATGTCAGATATATTAGAGGTGAGGGGAACGTGACATCTTTCTCAAACGTGGGACTGGGAGGAACCATGGGACTTACATCTAGGTGTGGTAATTGGAGAGACGCGTGTAGCAGGTCTTTGATCAACCTTCCTCCAGCCTTCACATACTCCAGAGCAGCCAGTGACAGCGGCCAGTGGAGGTCTCTAGGATACAGATGGAAAGCCACAAGGAAGCACAAGGAAGCTTGTATCTGGAAGAGACCAGGCGAGTTCAAAAGCATCCCCAATGACCAAGATCCCTGTAGAAAACTTCACTATTGAAAACTCTTAGATAGTCCTGGGAAGCAGGCCATGCTCCACAGGCAAGACCTGGCAGCGATCCCTGCCCAGCTGCAGAGAAAAAGGTCCAGAGCAGCTCATCCTTCCCGGTATTCATGTGCAGAGAAAGGCACACTGTTTCTGTTGGCCGGAGTGAGATTCATCTGCTCAGAGAGAGAGAGAGATCTCCCTCTGGGCTATTTATCGAGACTCATTATATAGTCAGGAGAGAGAAATGGATGCTCCTGGGACGTTCTTTGCCTAACCTGTTGGCTGGTCATTTTGTGAGGAGGAAAACACTGTTATGAAGTGAGCTAGGAAGGGATCTTGGGCTCAGATGGAGACATCCAGGCAGCAAGGAGTTCCTCCAGGGTTAGCGTGAGATTCTGCTGGTGGTCTGCCGGGGTGAGGCTGGGCACCAAGGGTGCAGGAGTCCTGGCCGAGCCCCATCTCCCAGAGGAGATATGAGCAGGAGGGAACGGGCTGGAGCAATGAAGGGCATGACACGAATGGCTGACAGGCTGTTCCTTTTCCCCACCCCAGGAGCTCAACACCTTGCGCAGCCAGTGCGGGCGACTCTACGGGTACGACTGGATCAGCATCCCCCTGGTCTACACTCAGGTGAGAAGGGATCTCCCACACCTACTGCTCCGCTGCCTGCCTACGCACACTGCCCCACGCTACCAAGGGCACCCCCATTGACACACGGCCCACGCTGATGCGAGGTGCCCTTGGACACCTCCTCCCCACCTACACGCGTGTCTCGCACGCACGTAGCTCAGCAGCACGCACCCAGCCCAGCCTTATTTCCATAACTCAGCCGCAGCCACCTCCACAGGAACGCACGCTGCCCAGGGATAACTAACCACGATGTGTGCCGCAGGGCTACACGGAAAAGATGGATACGCGCAGATCCACTCCCCGCAGCAGTTTCTTCCTTCTCAGCAGAGCCGAGATCTCTCTGCTGGCGCAGCTGCTTCGGCAGGCAGGGCAGCACCGGTGGAGTGGTGCCACACATGCGAGAGCGCGCTGCGTGCCTGGACTCGGCTGTTTAATAGCTCTCCCGATGCAAACCCAGACAGACGCTTCGGCACCAGCTTGCTCCTTTGGCTCATACAATCCCGCGGTTCAGATAACGCTAACGCGCTCTGCCGTGAAAGGGGAAACCGCTTCCGTTCACGCAGCGCCGAAGGTTAATGGGGAACACATTGGGGAACTATATTCCTGCACAGACCAGAAGCAAAAGCGGTATCGCAGCATGACTTTGCCCCCTCTGCAGTACACGACCCGTTTATTATTTTTTTTTTTTTTATAGGATGCAAAGTCTGTCATTCCAGGCACTCTCTGTCCTGCCCGTGGTGAAACTGTTCACTGCGAGGAACTGCAGGGCCAGCTCGAGAGTCTTGTGATGCTGGGTGTTTGTTTTGAACCCCCGTGCTCCTTGCGTCAAGAGATCACGCAAGAGTCTCGGCTGCTTTTCATTTGAAAAGGGGAAGTTTCCAGTCCTATGATTACAGGGAAAAGCGGAAAGCTCGCTGTAGCCTAAAATCCGGGCAGGCAAATATAAAAAAGGCCCAGCATGAGGAACGGGAAGGAAGGCGCTAGTTCAGAGGTGGCAGCACTGCCAGGGTTCCCCTCCCCGACTTGGAAGTGGCCCGCCAGCAAGGACTGAGCCACGCGGGGATCGAGAGAGCTTTCCGGAGAGGCAAGGGCAAGAACGAAAAGAGCTCACAGCACCCCTTAGCTCAGCAGCAGAACACGCATCAGTTGTTTAAGCTTTTCAATCCAGGATGTCACGCGCTTTCTTCTGCCACTATCTTTCTGTGACACCTACAAGGGATGTCATTCCAGGGACCGCATGGAATGAAATACCGTGTATGTAACAGCTAAAAGGCAAAGGGCATATTTAAAGCTTTCTGCGGTGGAAATGCATCTTCCTGCAAAAAGCAGCGGAGAAGCCCGCCGTAACTGAATCCAAAGCTTTCAGAAGGCTGCAGAGCCAGCAGCTCTGCAGCAGCTTGCCGCTGTTGGGAGATGTGTGGGGTGGAACTGAAGAGAGATGCCGGGAACTCAAGCTCCTCTGGTGTGTCCCCTGGCATCTTTCCCAGGTGGTGACCGTGGCTGTTTACAGCTTCTTCCTGGCCTGTCTCATCGGGCGGCAGTTCCTGGATCCAGAAAAAGCATATCCTGGCCATGAACTAGATCTCTTCGTGCCCGTCTTTACGTTTTTGCAGTTCTTCTTCTATGCTGGCTGGTTAAAGGTAAGTCCCAAAAAACACGTTTGGAGCTGGAATCTGACCCAGCCAAGGGTTTTTCGCAGCGTGTGCTCACCAGGGACCCAGCCGTGTTCTTTGGTCTATGGGCAACACGCCAGGTGCTGGCAGACAAAAGGGGAGCCAACAGGGGCTGAGGGTATTGCCAAGACCTTCTCCGTTTCCGAGTGTCTCACCCCGGAGACCAGCTCCACTTTTCCTAAGCTTTGGTCGTGACTAGCTTGGGGAAAAAGAGAGGCAGTGAGCTACGCTTACCTGCAGTGACGGTCTGCAGTTGCAGGAGGCCTATGTGAGCGAGGGGCAGTTATCTCTGTCTACCGACGTCTCCAAGCCACTGGCAAGGCTCCATTTTTAACCCACCCCTTTTTGGGAGGAACAGCATCGCTCCAAATTCAAGGGACATCATGCTTGACTCTGCCCCACAGGCCTTCTCCCTGCAGGGAAAGGGGCAGGTATGACTACAATGACCCTTGCTGTGTGCTCTCCACATGCAGGTGGCCGAGCAACTCATCAACCCATTTGGAGAGGACGATGACGACTTTGAAACCAACTGGCTCATCGACAGGAACCTGCAGGTAAAGTGAAGGCAGGATTCTCCAGATGAGCCTGACCTGCAGAGGAACACCAAGGCAGGACTGCGCCCGAGGGTTTAGCAAGCCCCATCAGTGCGGTCACAAAGTTCTCCTGCAACACCTCTGCCGCCCACCTCCACTGCCTACGATGGGGTGGAGAAGCAGTCCCGGTTGCCCTTGCGCTTTCCTGAGGTGGTGGTGGCTGCGTTTAGAAGGAGCCCAGGATCTCCAGAGGTAGATGGCTAGGAGAGCAGGAGAGCGTAAGGCTCCCCAACAAATACAAGGGTGAAGGTGGCCGGGTCAGTGTTGCCCCTCAGCAGCCAAGGAGACATCCCAGGCTCCAGGGAGAACGTGGGGCAAGGCCTGTGCCAGGAAGACCCCCCTCTCACAGCAGGGAAGACAGGGCTTTTGGCGTACCTTGTACACAGAGACCGATCGCAGCTTTAGTCCACGTTCTGGCGCACGTGGTGGATCCAGTTTGTTTCACACCCTTGCTGCCTTTCAATGACACATCATTCCTGCCTCTCCCGAGCTTCTTCCACCCTGTGTCTGTATCTAAAACTGCCTCTTCTGCTTTCTTCCATGCAGTAACTCTCCACCTTCAGCCCTTCCTAAGACTGAGCCCTTCTGTCCTAGTGAGCGTGTTGCTTTCCTGTCTCCTTCAGCATCACTTTCCTTCCAATTAATCAAATCTCTCTGTGTGAAAAACAACCCAAGTGCCAGGAAACCACATAGCAAACCCAGCCACTCACCTCGCTTCCGTGCTGCGTTGCTTTCTCCTGCCCTGCATTCCTTTGTCCATCGATAACCGGGCACGCGTAATGTCGCTCACGCCGTATGACACTTCTGCTCTCCCCTGCAGGTCTCCCTTATGGCAGTGGATGAGATGCATCAGGATCTACCCATTCTGGAGAAGGATCCGTATTGGAATGAGCCTGATCCCCAGCCACCCTACACCGCAGCCACTGCTGAGTACAAGCGCCCGTCGTTCCTTGGCTCAACTTTTGATATCAGGTGAGTGCAGCCACACGGCGTCAGAACAGTCCACATTTACACCTGGATCGGGTCTTGTGCAGGATATTATACCTGAAGAGTAAGAGCGAGCAGTAATATCTGTCTCCATAGTTTGCAAAATCTTGCTCCAAGATACTTTTAGACTGATCCAAAGACGATAACCAACATCCTCCACAGAAAAGGATGTCTTGCCCTCCTCCCCTCTACCATGAGCATCCCCATTCTGCAGGGCCTAACACGTGTCCAATGGCAAGAGGAAGCCAGAGGCTCGCCCCTGGCAGCAGCACTCCCTGTGCTGCCAGCTCTCCACCAGAAACCACCTTCTTTTGTGACTGTGTAACAGCCCATTTTGCCTTTCCCCAGCATGCAAAAAGAAGAGATGGAGTTCCAGCCCCTGGAGCAAATTAAGGAGAACGAGGAGGCAAATCACTCCACACCATTACTGGGACACCTGGGCCGCCTCCTCGGTGTCCAGTCACCAAGCTTCTCCAGGTCCTCTTCCCGGATGAACCTGTTGCGCAGGCGAGGAGACCCCACATCCCCCTTCTCTCACTATACGTACCAAGACATGGGCAAGTCTGGAAGCCCTTGCAGCATCAATCAGCCAAGGGGAGACTCCAGCTCACAGGAGCAGTGGGACAGCGAAGACAGAAAACTAAGGGAGTTTGACGCCTTCATGTCAACCCCATTTTATGAGAGACCTGGTTTCTACAGTGCTCCACAGACACCAATCAGCTCTATCCCCATGATCTTCCCTTCTAGGCGCCAAGGCCGCAAGAAACCTCCCGCACTCTCCAGCATCGCTGCATGCTCGACTTCTCTTAGGGATGTCGTTGGCAATTCCTCACCTTCCAGGGTCAGCGATATGTATAAAAGCCAGAGCTCCCTTGGCTCAGGTGCAAAGGAAACATTTGTTTGGCCAACAGATCGGAGCAAAGGTCCTGACTCACTGGTTTTAACAGTAGAAGAAGAGAAGGGCAACTCGAACAGTAAAAGCAGAGAAGCTGCCACCACAGGGAGTCCAGGAGCTCAGTCCACAGCATCAGACAGCCCTAAATTCCCCTTCTTGGCAGAGTCCCCAGACCACGAGAAGCAGGGTAGCTTCAGGAGTCTGAAGAGCTTGAAAGCTTCTCACCCACCCTGGCTAACCCTGGAGAACACGGCATCAGCCACCTCCAATCCTGAGCATTCAAGTGCCTTTCACACCCCCACTAACAAAACCCCGGGAGGCAGCGCCTCCCTCTGCTTCTCATTCACTCCTGTAACATCTCCAGTGCTGGAGAGATCCCACATGGGGAACATGGGTCCTGATGCTCGCAGCCTAAGCTTAGAAGATGCAGCCAGCGCTCCAGACCAGCGTCCAGCAGAGGTTTCCAGGACCATGAGAGATACTGGAAATGGAAGCACAAATACTCCTCCTACAAAAGAGGCAAGACGAGCAGAGAGTCCATCCCCCAACGACTCTGGCATCTCTCTAGCTGAAGGTGACTACGTGGGGCTGATGGAAGTGATCATGGAGACCAGTGAAAGCACATGTGAAGAGCAGATAGATCAGTACAGCTAGAGGAGACCAAGAGGCACACACGGTTCTGTTGAGATACCTGCCATGTTAGTGATATTGCAGTATCCGTACACCTGGCCACACTGGCGCCCACCCGAACAGAAGGGCAGTGCGGCCAAACCTCCTACTGCTGGACCAACGCAGCTAGAGCCCAGCCTAGGCTAAAGCCAGCATTAATGACACACTGCTACTGGCCTCAGGTGCAGTAGCAGACGCAACCTCAGTGTTGCAACAACAACAAAACAAACAAAATCCCCTCTACCTTTGTAGCAGAAGAAGAAACAAGACTTTGAGCGTGAGGTATTGCAGGTACCTAACAGCAGAGCAGTAACTAGGCAGGTACCAGCCTGAAGAACCTAGAGTGCAGGTGTAGAGCAAAACAGAAGAGCAATATAGTTAATAAGGACACCTCCTCCCTCCTCATCACAGCAACAATTGGAACTTGAGCTTTATGTTAACATGTGTCACAAGATCCATTACAAGTTTCAGGCAGGACTTGCACTACTGACAAGATACTCCAGGAAAAGTAAGGGACAGAAGCAAGCCACATCATTTGTGACACAGACCCATAGTGTGTCTTGAAGTCATGTCTAGCTGGTGTTTTCCCGTACTGCAAAAAAGTCATGGGATAAGGCAGGGCAAGTGTCTTACTAGAACAGGTGGCTGCAGTCAATGATCTTTGCCCAGCACATTGCTTCCTTTTGAAGTTCCACATCACACTTGCCACTGATTTGACAGTGCTCAGAGAAGTCACCTGGATGGTAGCAGACACCACACAGCTATGAGTTTTTACTGTCTTCCCTAAGAAAATAAAAGCAAGGCTGAAGTCCAGGACCACCCGTTTCATTTCCTTGTTTTAGTTTCCATGCAACAATAGGAATTCACAGAAAACCACCGAAGTCTTCCTACTTCCTCTGTCTTCAGAAACAGCTGCACATTTCCCATATCACAGGGGGCACATGACAAACGTAGTCTACCTCCCACATCCCTTGCAATGCCTTCACACCAGCTGCCCACCCTCTCTGCCTTCCAAGTACAGCTGCTAGACCTAGGCAGATGTCACCACCACCCGCTGCAACTCCCCATCATCTGTCCTTGAGGCAGCTCCCGCAGCACTCCTGTTCCAGTCCAGCCTCATTACAGTACACAGCTCTGAAGCCTTCACTCACAGTACGTTTTCTCCATACACAAGCGTAGTGCCACGTTAGACAGGCACGATGCCCAGTGAGGCACCAACCCTCCCTTCAGTAGTCTCATCTAAATTCACAGGGACCAGTTCAGGAAGCTCAGATACTCAAGGCTTTCTTTCCTTGCACGTTCATTACAGCAACAGCTTCGGTGGCAAAGGCATTTAAGACACAACTTTAGTCACCGAGCAATTCCTGCAGTAGATCCCACTGGATTACAGAGAAAAGAGTCATTTTTTATAAAAAACGCTAAGCAAGTAAAACCTGATCCCTCTAATATACTCCTTCATCCATGCCCAACTTAAGAGGGCTGTCACAACAGATACTATGGAGCACAATCCTGCCAGTTCAGGCCTCTCGCTCCCGAGAGAAACAGAAAAAGCCAACTTGAACCAAGTCACTTTATTGGATGGAGGGCAATACACAAAACACAAGAGAAGAGAGGGCTGATATTTGGTACAGAGTATGAGAACTGTTTAACTAGATAGCTGAAGATGCATGCATGGCTGGACAGTACAGTAGGAGTCCCACTGAAACCCACAGGGTGGCTCCTGGCAAGACTTCAGCTCTCATTGTCACTGTCCCCGAGGGTGTGCTTGTCAAAGAGGTACTCTGCCATGCCGTATTTTGGTGCCCCCATCTTCCGCAGGTTGGTCACATGGTCACCCAGCTCTTTGATGGATTTCACCTGTTCATCCAGGTAATGAGTCTCAATGAAGTCGCACAACTGAAAGGGAGACAAAAGAGTTTAAGTTTAGGCCTGGACACAGCTTATCCTGCTGAAGCAGCATCTGAAGTCCTACCAATCCTGTCTAGGGAAACAAGAATATAGAGAATGACAATTTTAAAGCTGCAGGAGATATCCAAGAGGAAGCAGCATTTAGTTTTGCCTCAACAACGTCAGAACAAGACAACACTGAGGCAGGCTTATCTAGACACACTTGCTCTAGAACCCTGCAGTACAACGGCAGCTCAGGAAGCCTCCCCTCTTCCTCACTACAGGAAGCAATAGGGACGTTTCTGAACAGTTTTAGAAGCCCCCGCTGCACAGCACAATTCATGACCATGAGGACTGACACCTGTAGAACGGTCCAGCTATGTTGTTTCTTTTAAAAGTCCCTCTAACTTACAGAGGACACTTCCAGGAGTGCTTTAATTCAGACAGCTGCTAATCTCTTTCTGCTACTAAGAAGCCTCAATCCATCCTTCCCAAGAACTTCCATCAGACACTGCGTTCTGAAGTGTCAGGGCTTTTAAAATTTTGACAGTCACTTCTTCCGAATGTTTTAAGTGCCTTACAGGCATCCATCGGTTTAAAGAACTGATCCCTCACAGAAAGAAGCCTTCTCCATAGAGCTTAATACATTTCTTCTCTTCAGCATGCTGTCCACATGAGTGCCCTCTGTTCCCAAGAGCAACAGAAAGCTTTGAACAAAGCGATGCACCCGCTGTTCCGTAAGGCAGGCCTCAGCCACCCTAACACACTGCAACCGCTCCTCCTGGAAAAAGACGGCAATAATCCTACCAAATGGCTAAGATACAGGCTGGCACCTGGGCCCTTCCCTTTGGAGAGGCTACACCACTAGTTCACACCCTTTTTTTACCTTTAGGAAAGTCAGGGTCACACAACTCACCCCAAAACTCACACAATTAAGACACATACAAGCCCCCCCATTGCATAGCTACATCCTCAGCTTCAGCATCTACTTACATGTGGGTCATTCTTTTCAGTTGCCAATTTGTGCAGTTCTAGCAGTGACTGGTTCACATTCTTCTCCAGGTGCAGGGCACACTCCATTGCAGTCAGTCCATTCTCCCAGTCATCACGATCTGGCTTCTAGAATAGGAAAGCACACAACCATATTTTCTCTAAGCACCCACAGAACACTGGGGAGCAAAGTCTTTTAGATCAGCCTCAAAGCCTGTTTAGACCAAGTTCAGACATTTAGGTATCTTCAAAAACTTGGCAGACACACAGAGCACTCAGAAAAGAACTGAATGCGTGCTCCAAGTCCCAGACCTGTCTCCATTCCCTAGGTTCCCCTAACGTTACGTTCTCTGAGCTCCTGTAGGCAAGACAGCTACTAGAGCTACTTTCTTGCCCCCTCCCTGTTATAACCTAATGGCTTAAACATATGCCAACGTAAGACGGCAATGGGCACAATCTCAGAAATTAAGCAGTAAGACACCAGTACAGGCAAGTCCAGTCTCAACTCAGAACCACCTCATATACAGTCTGGTGTTTACAAGTACTCAGAAAGCAAGGGAATTCTTCTGAAGTATCCATAACTTACTTTGTTTGCCATTTCCCCCATGAAGAGTTGTCTTGCATTAAGCTGTCCCTACAACATTGCTCACTTTCTGCTGTTCTGAATAAACTAAACTTCAAGAAAAAAGTGCTATCAAATCCTGTAGTGAGCCATAACAAGCAATTGGAAACTTGAGATTTCATATCCCCACGGCAAGCAAGTCAAGAGTTCTCTGCAAAACAATGCAGGGAACAGAGAAGGCTCTTACCATTAAATATAAGGTAGAGGAACCAGTTGTGTTCTAGTTACCCTCATCTCACAGCAAACCACCTAGGGCTAAGCATCCCCTTCTTACACAGGAAGTACTTTTTATTAGTCATCAGCACAATTTATCAAATTACTATGCATCTCTAGACTGTGGGCTGAGTGCCACGCGCAGATCGCAGCACTGCGGTATGCTTATCTACTGTTAGCTGCTGCTCCTTCTGCGAGAGGATCCACAGGGAAATTCATCCCCTTCCAGTCTGGAGACAAGACCACAAGTCCAGTTCTGCATTAGACAGGATAACCCATAGTTCCACTCCTCACCTTGATGTCCTGCAAGAAGATGCGTCCGCCCCTCTGATTCTGTAGCTTCATCAGTTTCTCAGCATGCTCACGTTCCTCGTGGGACTGATGCAGGAAGTACTTGGCAAAGTTTTTCAGAGCCACATCATCCCGATCAAAATAGTAGGACTGAAAAATAAGAATTCATATGATCAAAACCCCGAGCCTCACTCCAGCAGTCACACAAAGCCAAGTCTGTACTGCGACTTCAGATATGTCTCCTATCAGCCCTACTCCAAAGGCGGCTGGAGCACTGACAACAGCAAGGCAGTGTGGCAAAATGCTTCACGTAGTAGCGAGTTAGATTTCCTTGACTAGAATTAAATTTTAACATACAAGTTACCCTACCCTACCATGAACACAAATAAATGTTATTTGTGGTTCAGTTCTGAAGACACAAAAAACTCCACACCCCACAGACAGACACCTGTTCTTCTGAGCACCATTCAAATGCCTTAAACACAGCAGACCTGAAAAGCCTTTGTCAAGAAGGAGAAGTCTTCCCTGCTCCCTTTGTTTGCCTGAGTTTGTTTACAATGTTCACAAGTCAAGGTTCTGACTTGCAATACCAGTTAAGGGTGGCCAAGAACTTTAAGTACTTCTGCAATAAAGCTCCCGTGCTTCCCTAGGCTTATCAGGGATTACACTAAGAAGTACACTTTCTACTTTTGGAAAAAAACTAGAATCACATTTAAAAGACAAAAGATAAATTGAACTAAAATGCATATTCAACAGCAAATACAATGTCATCTTTTTTGAAAGCCCAAAAAAACCTGTAACAGCAGTTAGAAGCCATCACACAGCTTGTTTGTTCTTTGGTCAGAGCCATTAGGCAGGATTCAATGGAAAGCTTTGTATCAACTGCCAGTTACTTCCCAGACAAACTACTACTGAATTCTCTGCTCTTAAACCAGCAGCTTGGAGGTTCAAGGTAACACACTGGTGCTTGTGTACCACTATCGTCTACCAGCGTAACTACATTCAGCTTGTAGCTGAGGTTCAGACCACCAGAGTAACGCAGAAGCAAGCTGCGAAGTTCTGCACCTAAATGCCACAACATACTACAATGTCACTAGAAAGTCTCAAGTTACCAGCACGTCTAAAGCACCAAGATTGCTGCACAGAGGTCAGAGCTGCTGTTTGGACCAAAGTTACTCATCTCAGCTATGGCTAAAATGAGAGTCTCATGCCAAGTCAGACATGTAACCACAGCGCCAAGGAAACCCCGAATTCCTACCAATTCACTTCAAAAACCATGACCGAAAAACCTTGCCTCAGAGACAAAGAAAGCCTGTGGGAAAGGTGCCAATGGCTTCGTTAGTCAACTCCTGCTATCCAGCCCAGCCCCAAGGGCAGAGCCGCTTGGAAGCTGCTGAGCTGCGCTGATAACGAGTCCGCCAAGGGCAACGGACAGAGAGCGGTTAACGTGTAACTCAAGTTCGTCGCCGAGATAAAGGAAAACACCTACAGAAAACAAGCGGCCGCCCCACCCCCAGGGGAAGGCCAAGAACGCCCCAGAGGCGGCGGGGGAGGAGGAGGAGGAGGAGGAGGAGCGGGGCTGAGCCCGCAGGCACCGCCCGGCACTCGGGACCCCCCTCCCCGCCAGCGGGCGTGGAGAGCCCAGGCCGGT
>VYXH01001809.1:0-13586 GCA_013397275.1 Burhinus bistriatus
GCTGGGCAGAGTTGCATTACTGTTTTCATATAGTAGTATTTTCACCAGCTTGCAGGTACCTCAAACAAACCTTGCATTAGGCTAAAAAGGCTTGCTAAAGGTTAGGAGTGTCTCCTGAAGCACAGACTCGTGTATAACTTCACACTCTATACTGGCAGTTCATTGCACAGCATGTTTCAGTATTCCAGAAAGACTAACCTTGAATCTACAAAACACTAAACCATTTCTTTTATGTTATATTTGCTGTTCGTGCTCTCTTTTCACCTAACCTTTTTGCCTGTGACTGACAAAGGCACACTTGGAACGACAAGAAGAAAGCTGCCCAGCAATTTATAGATTGCAAACTATTGCTGTTTATTTTTTTTTTTCCAATCCTCATTACCTTTTTTCATGAACACGCTGTGCAACAGCACAGTTTGTAAGCAATTGAACAAGAAGTCCATTAATAATAGGAATATTTTCTCTGTAGTTTGGACAGTCTGTGCCACCCATAAGTCAATGTCATTAAGATTAGGGAAGTCCTACATGCTACTTTCTGGATCAACTGGAAGTTGCACAATACACATTGTCTCTGATGACAGCAGATTTACGTGGCCAGAACAGGACACTCTGGGTTGTACAGCCATGCGTCATGGTATCTTGGTGACCAACATGAAAGAGCATTTAGCACTCTGGCTTACAAGAGTTTAGGTTTAGCTATACCCAGATCTCTTCTGTTGATTGTGCAACTGACTCTCAAACTACTGTCCCATTATGGTTTAATTTTGACTTCATACTGTTTTTAATTTCATACTGTTTTCCTATGGCTTGGGTTAAGCCTTCTTTTATCTTGTGCCTTTCTTCCTGAAGAATGCGTTTACAAGCATTCTTGGGAAGAAGCCTGCTAAAAGCATTACCATACTCAGGCTGGACTTACCATCAAATGACATTCACATTCAGTAATTGTAAGTGCATTTTTGGCATCTGACAATGCTTCGCATACTACTTTCCATCATATTATTTTCAGTAGCTAATAGTTAATTGCACGCCTGACAATTATTCATTAAACTATTCAAATTAAAGGGGGGATCCTGGCCTTTCTTGTTCAAATCCAATAGATGAAAGATGTCAGTGTATGCAGGAAAAAGAGCCTAGTAATCCAAATTACTTCTTTCAGTACACTTTTACACACCAACATCACAGCTGCCCAGGGACTGATCCATCCTTTCAGCAGAGTGCATGCACAGCGTTACTTTGAATTCATGTTGGCCCTCAGCTGCTTCCTTGGTCTGAAGTAGAGGCAGCTTCATGGTGCCCGGAGGCAAAAGTCAATGTATTGTCTGCCTACACAAGCTTCAAATCGTTGAAGACAATCCCTGTTTTCCCTTGGACAAGATCCCATCAGAAACAATGGACCAAGCTCTCTTGTTTACAGCTTAGCTATTATACACAGAGCACAGACCCAAACATCACCCAATTTAGGGACAGTAATGCTTAGCCTTCCTCATATGACAGCTGCAGAAATAATCAAGAGCTTCTTTGATGAATGTTTCCATATATATACAGAAGATTATTAAGTCAGAGAACTGGTGGACGTAGATTAAGAAAAATCCACCGAGAACCTGCACACACCTCAGTATCGTGGCACACACTGTGTGTGGGTGTATGCACACGCATGCATGCATCTGTCTGTCTGAGGAAAAGGGAGTCCCAGCCTGGGCCAACAGTAGAGTTGTTAGTTGGGGAGCCTGGAGGGTGGTTTTAAGAGGGCATGACACGTGGTTACAGAAAGTTTGCGCAGGCAGGGCTGCGCGTAGCACCATGCAGTGAGAGCGTCTGCATTGGCAAAGATTTTGCATAGGGTAAGGCCAAGGGTATGCTCTTAAAAAAAGGGAAAGTTTCCATCACTCTTACACCCACCCATGCTGACTGACCTGTGCGCTTCTTGTGCATTATCTTTCCAAACGATGGCAGTGATCTTACTGTGGACTGAAGACATGACTTTTAAACAGATACTGGACAATATTTGCAGAAAGTAAATATCTGAGCTTGTAAAAACAGAAGCCAGATTTTTGCTGATAAAGTACCTGAGCAAAAACTGGGCATGTGACTTAGGTATCCAGCTAGACCTTCAATGAGAGGGCTCCCTTGATGTCAGCACAGAGCTCACTGTAGTTGGACAAGCCAGAATATTCAGGAATACACAACGTTTCATTTATCATCTGGAGAAATGGTTCTCCTCTAGCTTTAAAATGCTTGCTTTTTGCCATGCTAGTTTAACGGCCAGAATAATAACAGATCTGACTTAAAAAGCAACAACTGTTCCAAATCCAGCGAGCAAGAGAGAGCTGAATATGCCTCAAATATTACATCAACAAAAGTACAGTAACCTTTTTTCAAAGCTGAAAGTCCTGTAAATAAGATAAACTGTGCATCCAGTCAAATATTTGTTATGGAGAACTTCCATTCCACCCACAAACTTCAATGTAATTCAGCTCATAGACTTCATGTAAACACAACGGCAACCCTGAACTTGGCTCCAAGGTTGATCATGTGTCTGAAATTTGACACTGATCTCAACTGGGAGTTTTGAAAGACATTTACTAAAAACATCTGGGCTCCACTTGTTCTGTAAGATATCCTACAAATGGAATCGCAGTTAACTGCAAACTCCTCCTCTAGCTACTTGGGCAAAACACTGTGCAAATTTTTCAGTCATTTCTTTTAGGGGCCCAAATTTCTACATGTGGGAAACCCAGGTTTTAGGCAACAGGTTTTCACTGGGTACTTATGGCACAGAATGCAAATGACTGGGTTACGCAGAACTGCTAGTTCCTGGAAAAACAGTCCTAAGACAGAAAGACAAAGCATATTTGAAGTTACTCTACGAAATTTGCTTCAGAGACAACTGAACACTAAGCTGTTCTGCTATAGGGAAAAAGTCCCAAAGACAAAATAATCTGTAACAGTCTGTACTACAGGATTTTGTAGACAAGTAATATAAAACTAATTTTAGACAGACAAACATTTTCTAAGTTGTGTTACAGGTTTTTTTCTCTCTCTGGAACATTTTTGCACACAGTCTAAAAAAATGCCCCAGGAGATTACAATTCTCTAATTTTTTCAGAATACCCTTTTAATTAGATTTTTCTTTTTTGGCATGCCTCTAAAAATGTGCTGAGAGGCAAGAGAGTGAGGAAGAGCAATGTTAATACAATAATTCTGTCTGCCCGGCATCCCCAGAAGCAGAATCTGGTGAATTTACTAACATGTATCAGCCCCGTTTAACCTTATTTCAAGCCTGACTCCGCTATCTGTGACTGAAAAGCTCTAGCTCTGATCCCAATGACAGCCTTGTGTACTAGGTGGACATACTGTAGCTTTCACAAGACAGATTTGCCAAGTTGCAAAAGCCACGATTAGTTTAATGTTGACATTCCACCAAAGGCCACAGCCACAGCATTTGCTATACTGTCATCAACCTCTTGTAGTGTGATCCACTTTTTTCCCCTCTCAGATTTACAAAGTCTTAAAAACAAGGGGTGGCGGGTGGGTATCATTCTTGTTCCCTATTTCTGTTGTACTTAACTTTTACCTCAAATACTGAAAAAGCTGGAAAAAAACCCCTGTACTTACAAATAGAACCACCCAGCTAAAGTCAACAACCACAGGGAACTTTCTCAATACACCATAGATCACCTCCTTCCGATCATGAATTCCCCTGCAAAACACTCTAAGTATTGAAGCCTTCATGAATGATCAGGCAGCTTTCATTCTGAGTAGGATGCACAGGCGAAATGTCCTTTTTATAAAAATGAGGTTTCATTGGGGAATCTGTCAAAGAGACAAAGTTTAAATGGATGTCTATCCCTCAGGCTGTCAGCTGAGGCCATCAGTTAATTGTGAGGATGCACATCAGCACGTCTTAGGCACACATGCTGGAGTTGGCACGCTAACAGCACTATGCCTGGCCCCATGTGTGACACGGGGAGCCCACACACTCCCAGCACAGTGCCATAGCGTGCCATAAGGTTATCAAGTAGGAATAAGTGGTGGCACTGCACTTGGTCAGCGAGAGACAGAGGCTGGTAGGGGAAGTAAGGCAGCAATACAGCAGATCTGAGGTGGAACCATGCAGCGCTTTCAAAGCTTCCCTATCCCTTGACTGTGCCTATAAACCAGGCTATCCCTCTGCCAGTGCATGCTCATATTTGTAATTACTGCTCATCCCCAAGATGCCATTTTGACAGTTTGTGTAGCATCAAGTTTGAACAGACATTATATAGCACTAAGCCTTTCAGAGTAGGAGGTGTTTGCTTTTATATTTAGCCACCCAAAAAGGGGCAGGCAAATTCTTTCAAGCATGATGAGAAGAAATAAGCTTTTACAGGGAACTGGCAGTTAAAAAGCCAGCTTAAAGAACATGCACTAGCCCGATAAAGCACCAGCTCCACCACAAAAACAGGCAGTGGCCCATGTCATGACCTCTTTCAGGCAGGACATGCTGATGGGGGGGGCACCTCCCAACTGCTGCTGTTGAGCAGGTCTCTCCAGGAACTCATTTCATGGCTTATTTAGAGGAAGTGAAGAGATTAGATCGTCTTAGTGGCTTAGAAGAACTGGAGGGATTTTCTCTATTGAGGTGAAGCATAGGTTGGTGAGGGCATGTAGAAAGTAGAGGGCGTTTTCTGAGAGTCTGTGGGAAAAGCTGGTTCCTGTAAAGGCACACTGAAAGCACCCATGTGGTTTATGCAGCTGAGATGCAGCCACAACTCCACAGGATCCACATGCACACCCACTTGCACACCTTTCCTGCTGGGTGTTATTTCTTCCTAAGCCATGTCCAGCCTCTCGCCATCAGGGTTAAAATATTTAAAAGCAATTCAAGGGACTCAAGTTGGATCCGCTCCAATTCAAGGGACTCAAGTTGGATCTGCTCCTACGTGTGCTACCTGTGGAGCAGCCAGCCAGTGCTGAAGTGCAGAGTATCTGCCCCTGCAGTCACCTCTGGATGAACTGGACGCAGCTCCTTCTACAAGCCAGCAGCAGCTGGCAGGGAAGCACTCCGCTGCTGCTTTCCCTGTGCTGTAACCGCTTCTGCCCCACATGCTGAACAAACCTGCCAAAAGGAGAGCTAAGACCTTAGAACCTGGTTCTCCCTTTTCAAACTTAATGCACCACAGCATTTGTGGGGAAAAAAGCAATGGAACTGGACAAAGAGAGAAATAAAATGGGAAAAATGTATCAGCAGGCTCTATTTGGGCAAGACCTGACTTTGATATTAATACACAGGATCGGATATGAGGACCATGTATAAGTTGTCATCTTTGACTCAGCAGATGGTGGACCATGCCCACAGATAGCAACATTTCAGCGACCACTAAACCAGTTACAGAACAGGCCACTCGCTCCATGCAGTCAGCTAGATTACACGGGAGGGCAGCTACAGGAGTATGCGCTGCTACAGAAAGGAGCACACAAACTCCTCAGCAATCACATCTGGCCATTTCAGACTGTAGCACTAGCTGTGTTGGCACATGCTCTAATGAACAGACTAAGAGGAACCATTAAACCCAGGCAGACCACTAGCCTCTTAAATCATGGCCATCAGCTAATGTTGCCCGGTGTTTTTGATCAGCGTGCTGGAAAGGTAGCCCCACTAAAAGCTGTTATTATCAGTCTCATGTGGTAGCAGATGATGGCAGTCTGCAAAGCTCTCAGACTTTTCTAGGATAGCAGCCAGCTTCATTTCAGGTTTAAGACAGCCAGAGGAATGCTCTGCCTGGTCTAAGGAATCAGCCCCTCCCCTCAGTTGCTGTATGAGTAGGCTTGCTCAGTCATGCATGGCCACACTGCCCAAAACCTGTCTAAATAGGCAGTGATGACCAAGACTGAAACCAATCAAATGAGGAACTTCCCTGTCCAACAAGAAAAATTCTGCTCCACACTTCTTCAGCAGAGAGTGGACTCCTTGTCTTTTGTTTCACGCTCTTGGTTGCTTCTGAAAGCCATTGTGAAGTGACACAACCCGTAGGACAGCAGTAGGCTCGGAGTAAAGCTACACCATGCAGCTGAAACATTCACACAGCTTGAGGCTGTCAGAAACGGGAGGCTGCATTCTTCACGCACACACAAACATGCACACTCCCCCACACCTTATTTGCCTCTTTTCCCTATTTCCAGCCACCCTGCTTACCCCACACTAGCTTCAGTGTTCATCAGGGTCTCTACAGGCCAGTCCAGCTCACGAACAGAGANGGAGAAGACGAGAGGAGAAGACGAGAGGAGAAGACGAGAGGAGAAGACGAGAGGAGAAGACGAGAGGAGAAGACGAGAGGAGAAGACGAGAGGAGAAGACGAGAGGAGAAGACGAGAGGAGAAGACGAGAGGAGAAGACGAGAGGAGAAGACGAGAGGAGAAGACGAGAGGAGAAGACGAGAGGAGAAGACGAGAGGAGAAGACGAGAGGAGAAGAGGAAATATCAACCATTTTTGGACAGTTTCTAGGGTTGGTTTGGCCAGTGGATAGATCTAACAAGCTCCAGAGTCAGGTGCAGGGTGGGAAGACAGGAGGTTGGTTGATCAGCTGAAGCATTCAGGTTATGGCTCCGTGCTGAGGTGGATGAGGAGTGCTGGCCAAGCTCCGGAGCAATGGGAAGCAGAAGCGGGGGGGAGACAGAAGTGAATTGCTTCAAATGCCACAGCCAGATCCTTGAGAGCTAGTATACACCCTTCCTGAAAGCAGAAGGTGCTTCCTCACACCTGCTGTGGTCAAGCCATTTGTTCCCAAAACTGCATGGGCTATAAATCCTGTGCCTAATTTGGTCCATGTAACTTCCTGTTTAGACAAGCCATCTGAATTTCTGCTGGCTGTCATGATCCCACCAGAACACCTCCACAAATGAAATTAAAGTTTCCAGTGTGTGTGTCTGTGTGTCTCCAAGCCAAGAGAGTAAAAAAGCAACAACAAAACAGGAGGCAACCACAGCCTTGCTCACCGGGGTCAGTCGGTGCAGGGCTGTGATACGCTCCAACAGCAGCGAGGCATTGAGCACACTGTGGCAGCAGGGTTAGGACCTTCAGTGTTGCAGGGCAGATGGAGATGAGACACACCGAGGGGACGGCTCACAGACAGCTATTCCTCAGATGGGGCCTCCTGCTGAAATGGCAAAGGCTGAACACTTAGAATTTGGCCAAGATGTCAGGACACTAAGAAGCAGCAAAGATGTTAAATCAGGCCCAAAAGGGAAACAGCTGTAATGAGCTCTCTTACAAAGGATTTCTGCAGTCAGGAGGTGCAGATTGAGCAACAGGCTGACATCAGCTAAAATAACAGGATGATGGAGGGAGTGGCTCAGATGCTAAACCATGCGGATGTTACTTAGGTCACCATGTAAAAGATAATTTCTGACTGGGAAGAAAAATAAGCCAGAATTGCAGCATTGTTACTTAATCCAGGAAACTTTGTCAATAAAGTTCAGCATGACCACACAAAAAAGCTACCAGCATTTTACTGGAAATCATAAGTGACTGCATCCCCAGCCACAACGAGACTTAACCAGCAGTGAAGACCGCTCGATATAGACCATTCCTAGTTGTTTCCCTGCCCCTATAGCCTCACTACAGCAGAGCTTCCCTGGAGAAGATGCTGTGTCAAGTCCAGGTCCTTTGCCCAGCAAGGAGTACGCACCCCAGCCCTGGCTCACTCATCATCCCGAGTGCCTCACTTGCAGAAGCAAAGGTCAAACGGATTTGCCATCAAACCTCGTGCTTATTTAACTCCCACTCTTATCACGCTCTTCTTTGATTAGTCAGTTCAGATCTACAGGCAAGGAAAAGGCTGTCTCATGGCCCTGGTAAAAAACAATTTTGGATCTAAGATACCCCATGAGCCAGAAGTGCCCACATATACTTTGCCAGCAATTATAACTGGTCCAAACAGTAGACAAGTGATATTTACTGATCCTGCTGTTGAGCCACAGAGTAGCATTAGGGCAGCACATGAGTCCTTGCAAAAGATGACCACCATTTCTCTCACTTATTTGCCCAGAAGCTCACTTGTTAAGAAAAGCCTGTGTTTACTCTCTGCTTTCTTCATCTTTCCATATACTCTGGAGTTGCTACGGTCTACCTCCGTCCCATAATTGTGACATTTTAAGATAAACAGGGTGGACCATGGTTGTCAGCCTAGTAAAAGAAAGAACATCCACTTCCAGTGTTCTCTAGTGAAAACCCTTTTCCTTTGCATCATCAGCTTAGTCCTGCCTGCAAGGCCCTGTGTCATCACAAACTTCCTCAGGTGGGAAGGGTTCAATACCTTCTTGCTCTGCTCTAGAGGCCAGAAAAGCAGCCGGATCCAGAAGTGGCTCAGTACAGGAGAAAGGAGTACTTCCAAAACTACTTCAATGTAAACTGGCCCATAGTCACATCACAGCAACACAACTGCACAGAGGTGCACAATAACAGAGCTGACAAGCGAGGAACACAGCTGGAAATTGAAGAGACTAAAAAGGAAGAAGGAAGGGGACTGAGAATCCATCTGTTTCTACAGCCACATGCAGCCTAAGAAACACCAGAGACTGAGGAAGGGGAAGAGAAAGTGACACCATCATTACTTTTAAATCAACTGGAAACTTTCTCTTGTACTAAGTCCTTCAGAAGTGCTTTCAGAAGTGCCTTCTTCCAGAAACGATGTAGCAGACAGTTCTACCCCTTTCTCCATATCACCCCCAACCATAATCGGACAGACCTCTTTTTGTCTCAGTCAGTTTCTGCTTTCCTCTTATGTGGGAGTATCAGGATTGAGCAATAGCACCTACGAAAGCAACCAAGCCCTAAGGGCTAGGAATTGGGAAGAAGATGGAATCTCTTCCTGACCAGCACGTGACCTTTATTCATTGTCCTTCTTGAGAATGAGATAGCATTTCATTTTGAGAATGAGATAGCATTTCATTTTCAGGCAATGTGTTTTGTCTGATGTCTGCAGTAACCAACAAAGAAAGGCACTATTCATTTGCCAAGAGCAAATTTTAAAAAGCATCTTTTTTCACCTTCGAAAACTAGGAGATTGTCCTTGCGTTATACCACAAGTCACAGGATACGTGAAAGGTTACAGCACTTAGCTTTAATTTCAGAGTTCAGTTGTCTTGCGAAGAATGCCATCCTTTACAACTCTTTTGAGGAAGATTTCAGAAACTTTGTTAACATTTCCATCTTGCTTACAGCACCAGGATTACAGTCAACAGCTAGCACACTGAGAAGTTGGTCAGGAATCCCAGTACCCCTCCTCCTCCTCCCATTTCAACCCCTTCCCCCAAAACACTGAGATTTAAGAGACTTTGGGGGAGGAAGGAAGGACAACAGAAAGCTGCCAGCGGTGCCTTCCAGCATCATTACCATTTGCGTGGCTAGCACACCTGCCTAATCCTCTCATCGTAAAGCAAGAAAGCTCATTTTCCTATAAGTACTTTCCACTTTGTTGGTCTTCATATACATTGACTCTGCTTCCTCAAGCTGTACAACCGTGTCATAACTCATCTGAGTCTTCTTTCCCTTAACAGAACCAATCTTGAGTGACAGTTCCGCCTCATCCGACCGCCTAAGGCTGGCTGTAACATCAGGGCATCTCCCTGCTCTCAAGCCTACGCCAGGCTGTGACCCAGAGCTCCTCCAGCTCCGCGCCACCTCCGCTTGTCATTACAGCAAGCAAGCTCGCTCCACCAGCCAGCGGGGCCAGAGCAAGCCACCAAGCACTCAGGCGGCCACAAACATACGGTCCCAGCCGGCAACCCCAGTGAGCAGACGGGTGCCCTCTCAACTCCTCACACGCACACTTACTCTCGGGCGTGCTCCCTCCTTCTGCAGGCTTGACACTAGGTTTCCCGCAGCAGTCACAGGTGTCGCATTTTATAAAAATAAGTAATTTAATTGGAAGGTACACAGCAGCAAGGACAGCGCAGGCTGGGGACCTCCAAAAACCCTCGAACAAAGAAATCCCTGGGCAATTATACCCCTGCGGTCTCTACACCATCCCCTCACGCGCTGTTCACCCCTCTTTTAGTCCAATGGTGATTTTTGGTCTGGGGTCTTATCTTGACTGCTTTGATCTTGTGGATTTGCAGCCTCTGCGGAGGGTTGGAGCCTCCTTATCTCCTGGTTTACGCTTCTTGTGCCCCCGCGCTCGCTGGCAGAACATGGGGAACTGAGAAGTTCTTAGGGAAAACACTACCAAAACATCAGTGTGTTATCGACATTCTTATTCTAAAAGACTAAACACAGCACCGGACCAGCTGCTAGGAACATCACCAAGAAAATTAACTCTATTGCCGCCTAAAGGCTTCAGCAAATCTAGCTACTCATGCTAAGCGAAGCGAGGCAACCCGCATAAATCACACCGTATTGTAACCCTAAGTAATTTATTCTGATTAAAACTCAATTATTTAAGCTAAACAGCTAATCTCTCTCAACATGAACCAGAAACCAGCACCCACCCCGCAGGCACCCCCTCACCCAACACGACGGGGAGCGAGAGGGGGGGCCAGGCCGGGCAAGCGGGAACCACCACGGCACCGGGATTTGTCCCGCTCCGGCGACACCGGGCCCCGTTACCAGCCTGGGGCCCGGCACGGGGCTTACACGTAGGGCCGAGGGGCGGGCGGGGACCGTGCTGCGGCGGGGCCGGTGGNGGGGGGCCGGGCGGGGGGGGGCGGGGGGGGGCCGGGGGGGCCCCGGGCCTGCACCGAGCCGCCGCCGGGGGGAGCCGCGGCCTGCGCAGCCGGCGGAGGAGCTCCCAGCTCAGCCAATCAGAGGGCTGCGTGAGCGGCGCAGGCGACGCGCATGCGCCGCTGCCCCGGAGCATGCTGGGAGTTGTAGTCCAGCAGCGTGGCGGGAGCGCGCAGCCGTTCCCCCCGCCCCGGGTACCGCTTCCGGGGCCTACGGGGAGCCCTCCGCCGTTCGGCGGGGTGCTATGGGCCGGCTGGCCTACAGTCGCCTCCTCAGGGGCACTTGGGGACCTGCGGGGTATTTTCCGCCATCCTCTCAGTGGCGCCGGGCCCTGCAGGGGGATCGGGCCTCAGCGTCGGGGGGTGATGACGTCGTCACGGCGCCGCGCGGCACGCTGGGAAGTGTAGGCCCAGGAGGCGACGGTACTGACCCGGGGGGGAGCCGCTGCGAGGGGCCGGCGGCTTGCGGCTGCGCTACTGCCCCACAAACCTCAGCCTGAAGTCGGGGCAAGAGGCCCGGGGACAGCCGGCAGCTGCCGGGCTGGGTTCTGCAGGTGCTCTGAGGAGAGGGGGCCTCAGCAGCCGGGCCCCGGGCTGCCCTGTGCGGGGATGCGGCCTGCACATCGCGGGGTTTGGATTTCACAAGCTCCAGGGTAGGCATTTGCCTGGTCATTCCTCTGGTGGGGCACAGAGGAGTCACCACTGCCCAGGCAGGCCTCCGCCTCTGCCTCCCCGGGGTGGAAAGGCACCGTGTCCAAGCCGCCATCGTTCACCACGTACAACAGCAGCACGCTGATGACACTGGGTCACGGATGACTGGCAGTACCAAGTGACAAGTACCAAGTGATAGGACAGAGGAAACGGCCTCAAGTTGCGCCTGGAGAGGTTTAGATTGAATATTAGGAAAAATTTCTTATCCGAAAGGGTTGTCGGGCATTGGAACGGGCTGCCCAGGGAAGGGGTTGAGTCACCATCCCTGGAGGGATTTAAAAGATGCGTAGGCGCTTAGGGACGTGGTTTAGTGGTGGACTTGGTAGTGCTAGGTTAACAGTTGAGCTCAATGATCCAAAGGGTCTCTTCCAACCTAAATGATTCTATGATTATTTACCTATTTTCATTCCCTTTGTGATTATAATAATTTCTGTGCTGGTATTCATCCTTTTGATTCTGTGAGCTACTAGCAACTCCAGACCAACCAGTCTTAGCTCAGCCTCTGGTGGTACTGTAGCTTCCTACACGCCATCTCACAGCTCGTTTCACAACTTGGTTTTCTCAGCAGCCTGAGCCCCACTTACACAGTTGGGCCATCTTAGGGTTGCACCTTGGACTCTTGACACACAGGGAGTGAAAGCTGGGGAGAAGATGAGAGGGGGAGGGTTACAGAGAGACATTTGCAATCCATGGGAGGAAGGTAAAGAGGGGCACACTTGGCATACCTTCTTAACGGACCAATTACAACATATCTTGCAGCTTCACAGAAGTGTTGAATTGCATCTTCAATTTTCTGTTGCTAACATTTGTACCTAACAGGCACAGACACAAAGTTTTCTTCCTCTGAGGTTGCTACCCTAAGAAATTAACATTTTCACTCTTTAGAAAAAGCCATGATTGTGTATTCTTTGGTGGGGACATAAGGAAGAAAGAAAAAGAAGAAACCCAGGACCAAGTCAAGTTGGTCTTTGGGACCACACTGTATTAGGAACCACAGAATCACTGGGATTGGGAGGGGAGTCACCCAGCATCCCAGTGCTGCTCCAACCCACGAGGCCACAACCCGTCTTGATGCTCGGGGGTTATTCTGACTCAGGGACAGGACAGGGTGCTTTTTTTGCTGAACTTCGGGAGGTTCCTCTTGGCCCATTTCTCCAGCTCATCAAAGGTGCCTCTGAAGACTAATCCCACCTTCGTGGCTATGAGCTGTTTCTCCCTCCAGTTTACCGTTACCTGCAGACTTGCTGAGGTGCCTTCTGCCCCTTGTGTTGGTAACTGATGATGCCGAACAGAATTGGCCGCAGTGTTCTTCCTTGAGTGATGCCACCCATAATTGGCTGCCACTTGGACTTCAAGCTGTTGACTACTGCACTTCTTTTACCTTGAAGGTCCTGCCCCTCATCTTTACCTTGCCTGCCTGACAGGAGGGTAGCTGCCATTCCTCATCTCCTTCACCACCACTCTGCAGGAAGAGTTTCCCAAGGGCCAAGGGGGAGCACTGGAGCATTTCTTGGGCTTGCAAAGGATGGGGTTAGGAAACCCATAGTTTAGCTGCAGATTAGACCGACAAGGAATGCACAAGGACAACTAGAAGGGTTTCTACAGACACCAGCAAGTGGAAAGCCAACAAAGAAAGGGTCCAGTGCTGAAATGACAGGGAATGCTGCGCAGCCAAAGCAGAGGCCCACTGCACCCATGCTGTACCAGTATATTAAGCAGAATGTAATTAATATTTGTTTACACTGACTCCAGACACCAGTGTACTAGAAAAGTGTATCTCGACATCGGCGTATGTGTTTCGGAACACTGTGACACTGCCAATACCATAACCATCAACAAGCGTTCTGTAACACAGTTAAACAGAAATAAAAAAAAGTAATTATGCTGCGAGAAGGGATTCAAGGGCTTGTGGTATAGAGGCAGAAACAGAGTATGGAAAAAAGTATGCAAGTAGTAAAACCTTCAAGATAAGAACACAGGATGAGAACAAGCATGGGAGGTGTCTGGTGGGAGCAGAACAGGCAGGAAGGATGCCTGGTGAAACCTGAACATGTCCAGTCCTAAAAACACCATGAACTATATCATTAGCAGATGAGATTCCTTTCTCTGTAGAGCGTATGGCAGAGCTCGCTGCCAAATAAGGGAAGTCTTTTCCACTGTACAAAAAGCTTTTAGT
>VYXH01001815.1:0-46977 GCA_013397275.1 Burhinus bistriatus
ACTCTCTCCCTCCTCTCCTTGAAACCATGACACTGTTGTTGTTTTTTAATCATCCTTTCCACAGGCAATTCCAGATCCTGTAGTCATTTGTAAATCCCACAAAAATGTTTCACAAATTCATTCAGAGAAGACAGATGCTGGGGGAAAAATAAAAAGGTAAGAAAAAAAAAGTCCTAGAAGTTCCTAAAGTTCATTCCTTACCTATCTGGAAAGGATTTGTACTCTTTCTTTTTCTTTTTTTTTTTTCTTTGCACTTTATTTTAAGATGTTTTTACCAATGGGGCAGTCATCACAGTTACTTCGTAATCTAACATTTCTGCATCAACAAGTTTCTCCTTGTTTTATGCCAGCATTTACTTTTTCATTATTTCATTTACTTGTTAATAGGTCCATCATATGAATCATTGAGAAAACTGAGCTCCTCCTTAGAAACACACCTACAGAAATGTCTGTATGTTTTAAATATCAATTGGCTAAGCTGATGTTAGACACCAGTTTAGACATTAGTTCTCCTCTATAAATTTAACCTTTCTCTTCTTACCTTTTTCTCCGTCATTTTTTTGAGTGTGCCATATCTATTGAGGTACTTAAGCAAGGATACTCAACAGTTTCTAGAAGGACACCAGTTCATAAATCTGGTGAACCATGAGGTTCATTTAAAGCCTTTGTGTCCTTCATAGTTCAATTCAGATCTCTTGAATCACTGTAAGCACCATCAAAAAAAGTTCTCTCTGTTTGCTAACACCCTCTTTGCAGGTCTTTGTATCTGCTTTCCACATTTTTCCCTGTTTTTGGAAGGAATTGTTTTTGATAGTCTACTCATCAGGATGATTAGCAGCCCTTAGGAAGCAGTAGCAAACCACCAGCTCTTAACTTTTATTAAGAAAATAAATTACCCTAGAAGGTAGGTTAGCATATACTGATAGAAAACATCAATCATAGTTTGTTCAGGGGAAGACAAAGTGCAGATGAGTGAGACATACTGAAGTATTTCATGATGAGGAGAAATGGAGGTTGATAAGATTTGGTTTTATGCTTCTAGGAAGAGAAGACTCCTGAGTGCAGCTATAGCCAAGATTTGTGAATTATGTGAGTTTCCTACTCTACTGCTTCCAGAGGGAAAAAGAAGAAATGAAGAGGAGAAAAGTCAAGGTGCCACAAAATGCTGAGACTAGAGTTCACAGCGTAAACCACTGTGAGTCGTAATTGCAGGCTAAGAGTCCAGTATACAGGTCTTCCACCAGCTAGGTGACTGGTCAGGATTTCTGGAGAGAACGGGATAATTCAAACTGTTTCTGCTCTGAGATGTATCTTTGCACATGCAGTTCATCTGCCTTAACTGCCCATTTTATCAGCAGGAGAAAACTCTTCGTTTTGCAAGCTTATTATTCCATTCATGCAATGAATTTGGTCAGTCTCTGTTCTGACTTCTTTCTTGCAAAAACAGCATACTGGATTTGCATTACTTACCAAACTGCAGTGATGACAGCAACTGTGTAGGCTAAGAAGACTGACAAAACTTGTATGCTCCCCGCAGATCAGGACTGAGTCATGGTGATGGCACAATATCTATAAGAAATTAGCTTTGCTGCTGCATTATAGATAAACTCTGAATTTCATTTTCCAAGTATCACTCTGGCACTACCCTCTACTACTAAAGTCACACAAGACTTTAGAGATAAATGTTATTGCCTCACGCACTTTTATACGCAAAACTCATTCAGTATAAAATATCACACGAGTCATTCCACAAAATTAAATGGCTATATTAAATGGTTCAGTGATCCTTGTAGAAAATTCCTAACAAGATCCTGAATTGTTTAAGATTTAATTCTATCAGTTAAAAGACTGTTGCATTTTTTATCTTGCTGGAAATGTTATTTTAGAAACAGGAAGGTTATACATCAAAGCTATGGTTCCACCTTTTCTAGTAACATCATAAATGTCCTGTTTGTTTCCAGCTGCCTTTCAAATAATCACAGTATACTTTGCTTGCCTAGTGTTTTTAAAATTGTGGATTGGAAACTTGATATTCAAGAAATTGTCCCCAGAATGACAGGCTAGCTTTGAATATGTTTTGTTTCATCACCATTCAGTGAGAGAAAGAGGAAGAAGTCTCTGCACAAACACAGATCAGGAGAATATATAAAAGGAGAACAGTAGAAAAAGAGTTTGTAAGTATCCTGTGAATACAGACAGAGCTCACCTTCCTTTTTTGTCAAATAGAGCGGAATGAGAAATAATTGGCTTACTTTGTACGAGAAAAAAAGAGCTCGATATTATAAGTTCAATATTAAGAAATTCTCACAAGCCTACGAATGGTTAGATAATGGAGGTAGCTGCTGTGGGATGCTGCAGAATCAATATTATTGGAAAAGTTCAAAGTAATGTTTAACACTCTTCTATCTTTGATGGGTTGAGAGAAATCAACCTGCCTCTGCCCATTCGGGTTTGAATGCTAATAATATCATTAGTTTTCAAATCCTAACGATGGAAACAGTACAATACAGATGAGAAATTATGATCTTCCCTCAGAAAAACTCAGACTGCCCAAGTTGCAGTCACTGCCAAGAAGCCTGACCTAATTCATAGAGCCCGTGCCAAAATGTACAGAGCTCAGGGCAGGACGATGGAAGAAAGGCTGGAAGATCAATGGTCAAACTACAGGGAACAATAAGTAAAAAAAGGCAGTGTTGGATACAGAGAAGAAGGAGAAAAGGGAGAGCAAGATTGCGCTATACAAGGCAGTGTTACTTTACTGGAGTTCATATTAATTTCTGGATCATTTGGCTTGTTCTTGAACATTTTTAATATAGCGCTGTATCACAGCTGCGAAGGGCTTATACAGCATCTGGAAGTGGTGAATTTTGGAGAAGATAATGGCCTACTTGGGTGAGGATAGGGTTCTTACAAATTAGAAGAGATACAAAATATACAGTGAGGCTGCAGGAGACATGAGAGAAAATAGTCAGGTCCAAACGAAAGCAGTGAGGTGACGTTCAGGACACCTTTCAATCCCCAAATTCCTATGCCAGAAAACACTGAAGGGTCTTTGGGGCACAGCTGTACCACAAATGCATTAAACAATGTTAAACAATGTTCTTATCTTAGCAAAGCGATGGACACAAAATTAGGGAAAGACTACACAGTTGTCTGATGAAGTAAGGCCTTGAAAAATGCAACTCTTTCCTAAATGAGATCAGCTGAACTAAAATGCCAGCAACACATTACGGTTATTACATTGCACTTTAACAGAAATGCACTGGGAATCCTGACAGCTGATCTGTACCGTCCCGAGTACAGACTGGATACTTCACATCAGACATCACTTTCATGACCTTTTGAGAGAGACGTAGAAAACACATTAGAAGAAGAAGACAGACCTTTGTGAACTGAGTCAGGCTTGGGAGAAAAACATTGTTCCAAACCCTTTATACCACCTCATGTCTCTTCCTTTATTGTTTCTGATTTGTGTATGTTCTCTGATATTTGATCCAGGCACAAAATCTTGGTACTGCACATTGTTTTTTGTAGAGCTAATAGTCCACTTCATCAATTTCAATTTAATCATAATTTTTACTGTCACCCTTCCTATTTTTCTCAAGGTACAAAACTATTTACTCACTGACCTCTAGCTAGTCTCTCTTATTTCTGTGAAATTCTATTTAAAGATATACCTGAGCATTTCAGCATTATGACAACCACACTGTGAAGAAAATCAAAATAAAATATTGGGAGTGGGCAATTTACTGTTAAAGCTAGCATACTGCAGCATAAAGTCTCGCTTTCCTGTCTGCTGGATGTATCCCTTTATTTTGTTACATGCATATTCAGAAGACCATCCCAACCCAGAGCATGATCTCTACTTGTCCTTCAGAGGCCAGGGGGAGAAGAGGAAGCTCTATCCTCACCTTGCGTCACCCATAACACTGTCATTGCTGAACTGAGGCACAGGCTGCTCCGGGGATTCAGCCAGTTCCTCTGCCAACATCAAAAACGATTGTTTTTCCACAGGCAGTATGGACCAAACACATTAATTCTTGTGCTCCTTCAAAGTGCTGAAGGCTGGTGGGAACCAGAGAGAGGACATTGGAAGGGTACCTGCCAGCACTACGAGGCAGAGCAAATTTTCTTTCATAGCTCTGACTGGACAGCCTTGAAAATTTATTGCCATGCTGATGGCCAGATTTAGGGTCAGGAAGGAGAGGGTTTTTTTTCAGATTAGCTCAGAAAATATTACCTATGTTTTGCCTTCTTGTTCTGAATTTAACATTGACTACTTGTGAACGTCTGGGCGTATTGCCTTGCTTTTTTGGTGGTACCTCACTCTGCCCTGCAGCTTCTGCAGGGCAAATACCATATTGGCCTCCGCAGCAAAACATGCTTTGCTTGTTGGACTCAGAATAGAATACCTGATGTAAGAGTAGAGTCCCATGACAGCAGAAACAATGGGTTTGCTTGATTTCGTAGTTCTTTCTGGCCTCTATGAAAATGTGTCAAAGAAAGTAACCCCTGCCACAAAATTACTTACAGTATAACTACGCCATGCCCATTTACTTTAAAGTGAAGTTTTGATCTTGCTTACCCTGGTTTAAATTCTGCTCTCTTATGGCAACGAGCAGAATGACACTGCTGAGATCTAGTTTTAGTAAGTGATGAGTAAAATCGTCGTAGTGCAGTGCACTGATGTCCCCTCACCCTCTCTTAACTCCATAAAATCACTGCCTCTGCAGTTTTACCATTCCTGATCCATGCAGGTAACTTCACAACCCTGGCACCACACAGGCTACAGAATTATTCCTTAATGGGAAATTGCATGGGATGGTGATAATTATCTCATCACTTTCATAAGCGTTAACTGGATTCCTGTTGTTATGTTTTAGAAGTTTTTCTATCTTCCTACTGCCCTTCCTATTATGCTCTCTTCAGTGCAACCCTTAAATTATGAAATAACCTGCTGAAATTCATATTGTGATACAGATTTTAAAGAATGGTACTGCCGTGACATTCATTTTCTGTATCAGAATATAGTACCTCCAAACTGTAAAAACCCGAAGACTGCAAATATGAAATAATTTCAAATAGGAACAACTTGTAGCTCAGAAAATGTCAGAAATTTGCCTACAAAAGGAGAAAATTACTAAATCTAAAATGTATGTTTGTCCCTGATCACAGATCCACATGTATGCTTGTCAAAGAAAAATAAATCATAAGCAAATATATGTATCGTAAGGAATTTAACTTATCTCAGCTCAAACAGACTATTTAGTGTACTGTATTTTTATTTCATGTTTATTTTGTGAAATCACTTGATTTTATCGTATGACTGCTGTCATAAAACCAGCTTTTCCTGATGAATAACATTTGGTATAAAGCCAAAACATGATTTGGCCCTTATTTTTCTAGGATTAAGTGAAAAAGATACAAGCTCTCTGTACTTCGTAACACTAAATGAAAAATGCCAGTTTATCACCAGTAATCACTTTGAAAAGTGACCACCTGAACAAAATGAATGGCCTGTGTGATTACAGATTCAGCATCATTATTCAAGGACAGGAGAATGAGAGGAAGAGATGTCTTCAATCTTATATAAACAAACAAGAAACTGAATATATCAAAGATGCCAAAAGAAGAGATGGGACTGCCTCGTCTAAAACCCCCAAGGTGCAATTAAGGCCCTTAGACGGTTTAGTATCTTCCCCTAGAGAGAGGGAGCTGACTCCATCCAGATACTTTTATTCTCCCTCCCTTTCAGACTAAGGTACCCTCACAAATAAAAGAGAGGAGGGAGTGGGAAGGGGAAGTACAGCACAGTTTTGCATTATACAAGATGCTGGCCACTGAATTGGTGTGACGTGATAATTTCTTTGCCTGGATAAAACCTGTGGCATTAAAAATCTGAAGCATTTGGAAAGAAGAAAATCACCCAACAAGCAGGAGGCAGGAGTAGTTGTGGACAACACTTAGTATGGTGTAGGCAAAAATGGTACATGGAAGGAGGGATTATTTTGAAGTCAACATGTGTGGTAAAGGTTAGTGAAAGAGAACAGGCACAGGATATTCCATTAGAGGAAGTCTGAATTGGGAATTTATCTCGCTCTCCATTTATGGATTACTGGCTTTTCAGGTTTCTCTTTCCCCATGAATATCCATTCACACTTTCCCAGTTCACTTGCATTTTCCTTACAGTTAGTTTCACCTTGCTATGACCTTCATAGAAGTGTAGATGCTTAGTCTTCAGAAAATATCCATGTGTACTATCATCTGCAGATTTGCATGACGTTATTTATGTCCTTTCTCAATATGTTCATTCAGATGTTACGTAAGTCCAAACACAAAGGTAACCCATGGTGCACTTGACAAGACACGTACCATCTGACTTTGGGATAGATATTTATCATTATTCATTATAGCTTGTTTCCACTAAGCAACTGTTTTTCAGTTTACATGTCAATATTACTGTCAGTGGCAATATGATGCTATAAACAAAATTTCATGCGATAGTACGCACAGTAAAACCTCATATATTATACCACCTGGCTTCTGTTTGTCTGCAAGTTTTGTCATTACATTGAAGAAGTAATCCATTCTGACAAGAAAGATATATTCTTTTATTTCTTGTTTTCCTTTGTCAGTGAGACTAGGATCCAAACAAGAGCTTCAGGGATAAAATAGCAGTGCCCCAGGAAGAGCCCTGATCTCCCCACTCGTAGCCAAGTGTCCTCATCGTTGGGCTGCAACAGCCTGACTCTGTGCTTGCTCTCCTCCTGATGTATAAGTCTTGACTTGATAGATTGCCTGGTTTTGGCAGTAAGCCTAAACTTGTCCTCCTCTCCCCCCACACACGCACCTTCCATCTAGGCAGTAACGTAATGGCTAGGGAAGCCTGGCTGCTGGGTAGACCTCGGCATTTGATATCCCTCAGGTTGAGGAGGAACCTCTATTTTCCAAGGTGACTGCCTAGACCTTAAACGCAAATTCTGATGTCTGCAGCTTCAGATTAAAAGCAAATCTAAATGATCACAGAAAAGTTGCATTACTTGTGAATTACATTCTGCAATCTTGCAGAAATCTGTATCACATTTTCTTCTTAATATTTAGTTTTCTTCAAGTGAATTCATTATAATCCTTAACTATTCTTGCCGCAGACTTTAAACAATTCTGTCAATACAATATATACTCATATTTCTCTGGGTGGACCAATGGAAAAGCCTCATTATTACCATCAGAAGAAGGTATTTTTCTTTCCATTCCATCCCTATTTCTCAATTTTCAGAGTAATTGGTACTGTAGTGGAAAGTCAGTCACTTTCCATTGCAACAACTGGACAGACAGAATGACTCCCCTGCTGCCCTTGAAAGGAGAATGTATACCTTTCACATCGCTCTTTTTATTCACTGTAAACCACAAGGATAGAGGAGTCAGCTTGTCCATATTTGACATTCCTCCTAAAGTTATTTTGGCTTTTCACTTAAATCTACTTAATTATTTATCTGTATAATCAAATCTGCACAATCTCCCCAGAAGAAATAAGTGTCATAGTTTAGATATGCAAAGGATGCTTAGTTTCTGAGAAAGAACAAAGCCTTTACAAACTCTTCCCGAGAGAACATAACATTGGAGAGAGATCAAAGGAGAAAACCCAGTCCAACACTATTAGATGGATTAAATATTATGTGTAATCTTGCAGTGTTGTTGCTCAAGTTTCAGCACCAGAAAGGTTTTGTGAACATTCCCAAGAGAAAAAGAAAGTAACCGGCATGATTTGTTCAAGATATATTCCAAGGGTAGAAATGAGCAGATCTGTAATTCAGAGCTTTCTGTGTACTTCTCAGCTCTGTTATCCTCCTGGTGTGAGAACTACATCTAATGCTCATTTGGGGGAGGCAGAGCTGCAGTCCTTAAGCAGAGCTGCTTTAAGTTCTTTTCTGTGGATTTTTATGACCTGTTCGTCTGCTTATAGGGATCTGAAGAAACAGTTTCTGTGAAAAAGTTGGTTTGGTAGAGCTATCTGAACATGTTCCCTCCTAACAGCTCTGTCTTCTTTATGTTCTTTACTGGGCTCAGTCAGACTTGTTCACATTTGTAGATGTGGGAGGTAGACATGTTGCCACGACAGCATTCCTTTCCACATTCGCTCTTTCATCAGCCCTCTTAGGGGAAGAGCGTGTGCCACCCTCCAAACCTTCCCTACCTGACTGCTGCTTGCAACCAGAAACACCAGTAACTTGTGCATTTCCAGTTTCCTACTGTAACTCACCCAGGGCATGTTAAGGACTTTTGCTCCATGAAGCTATTTTTCGTACTATTTCACTAAAGAATTAATAGCTACTGAGTTTATAGAGCTGTAATTGCTATATCACAGTCCTGTCTTAATCTGTTCATATTTGCTCTGCTGTGAGTGTTTACAACAAGAATGATAAAAACATTGTAAGTTCTGACAGGGGACACATTTATTTACTTCAAGTATATGTAAACTGTTTATTTTTACTGTTCTGTCCCAGTTTGATACACTAGGTTTTACATTATGCATTGAAATATGAATGTGCCTCTTGTTGTTTTAGTCTGCATGTGGGAGGTTAATATCCGTAAAGCAAAGTGACAATAAAGGAGCAAAGCAGGGCCCCTGGGACATAAAGAAATATTGATTCAAAATGTAGAACCTCTTCCTAAAAAATATTTCAGTGGGATCTAAAAGACTACACGAAAAACTAAACATAATGCATGTGCTCTTGGATGGACATTTGTGACAAAAAATTATTTTCGTTGTTTCTGGGAGATAATAGCAAAAGTATATAATGTCTGCCATAAGGCATTATCATATTCAATCGCATTTCACAAGCTATTGTTTCTGCACAAAGCATTGCTTTTCTAGTACTGCAGGCTATTTAAATATGTCTCAAAAAACTCTGTGAGATACTGTACTCACTGAGAAATGTATGCTAACCCTGGATTTGAGCAATTTGATATTCTTGACAGAAAAGGATCACTGAATGTCATGAGGAAGTGCTAAAGGATGAGAAAGCAGCTGTATGTTTAAAATTTCCATTTAAGATCATCACGGTTCATCTTTATAACTGTGAGCTAACTAGGTAATATAAACTAGGGAAAGCTGTTGAGTCTGATATTAAATAAAACATGCTCAACTAACCTGGAGCAGATATGCACTGAAACACATTTTGAACTGGCATACCCACAAAATGTGACAGGGATTTATGGTGAAAGAGTTAAGCAGTTCAGAAATTTAGTCTGGAAAGTCATTCTAAAGAAAGCATTAGCCTGTCAGTCTCCCTTGTTTTCATCTTGAAATTTCATTCTCAGATGAGTGCATTAAAACATTGCTTCTGTTAGAACTACACAATTTAATGCTGTAGATATTCAGATAATGGCAAGTGGATTTGACCTTAAAGAACTTATTACTTCAATCCTCTTTTTATTACACAAGTCATCAGGCTGCTTAATTTCAGCTCAGCAAATCACTACATAAATATATAGTAGGTTTTCTACTTAAACAGAAATGTGTTTTGAATTTTTGAAAGAGAGGCAGCATTTTCTTGATTAGGTTTAATGATATACAGAATTGTGTATGCCAGCTGAATTCCAGCTCTGAATCTACAGAAATGTAAAGTAGTGTTTTATATATTTTATATGCAAAACATTACATTAATATCACATTAAGGCCATATAGGCAACTATCCTGAAAAGTCATACAGGGGCCAAAAGGCACAAAAGAAATCCATCTCTTTTTTTTCTATATGTCTTGCATTTTGCCGGGACCTCTTTTATTTACATTGATCCCTATTATTTTTTATAGAAAGTAGTTAAATCTCTTGTGAATTTATTACCCGTATATAGATATAGACATTTTGTGTTGCTTACACACATTGACTATGCCATCAAGGTTGGATAGAGAGGGTCAGAGGTTCAAGCCTCTCTGTGTCTCCCTGACACAGAGGGTTATGGTATTCCCATCTCTAAGTATTCAAAAAATGTGAGTCAGACTACTAAAAGTCACAAGACTGGCCTAAAACAATGATGTAAACCCCCCACATTTTTGGGTTGTTTTTCATTTGTAATTTCCAACTCTTTATGGAATACTCAAGTAATTTTTTCAAGCTTCTGGAATCACAGAGGTCAGAAAGCAGAGAAGAGAAAACAGGCACTTGAGTGCGAGGACTGGAGATACAGTTGGCAGTGATGATACAGTCCATATGCGGATTATAAGACTTGATGGGTTGAAGACACTTCTCTGAAGATTTGCAGACAGACCCTGAACAAGAAGATCCAAAATGCCAATTCATAGAATCATAGAATCATAGAATCATAGAATCGTCTAGGTTGGAAGAGACCTTTAAGATCATGGAGCCCAACCATCAACCTAACACTGCCAAAACCACTACTAAACCGTGTCCCTAAGCATCACATCTACCCATCTTTTAAATACCTCCAGGGATGGCGATTTCACCACTTCCCTGGGAAGCCTGTTCCAATGTTTGATAACCCTTTTGGTGAAGAAATTGTTCCTTATATCCAATCTAAACCTCCCCTGGTGCAATTTGAGGTGATTTCCTCTTGTCCTATCATTTGTTACTTGGGAGATCAGCCCCCACCTCTCTACAACCTCCTTTCAGGTAGCTGTAGAGAGCGATAAGGTCTCCCCTCAGCCTCCTTTTCTCCAGGCTAAACAACCTCAGTTCCCTCAGCCGCTCCTCATAAGACTTGTGCTCTAGACCCTTCACCAGCTTTGTTGTCTTTCTCTGGACACGCTCCAGCACCTCAACGTCTTTCTTGTAGTGAGGGGCCCAAAACTGAACACAGTATTCAAGGTGAGGCCTTACCAGTGCCGAATACAGGGAGGTGGCCACTTCCCTAGTCCTGCTGGCCACATTATTCCTGATACAAGCCAGGAAGCTGTTGGCCTCGTTGGCCACCTGGGCACACTGCTGGCTCACATTCAGCTGACTGTCGGCCAACACCCCCAGGTCTTTTTCCGCCAGGCAGCTTTCCAGCCACTCTTCCCCAAGCCTGTAGCGCTGCATGGGGTTGTTGTGACCCAAGTGCAGGACACAGCACTTGGCCTTGTTGAACCTCATACCATTGGCCTTGGCCCACCGATCCAGACTGTCCAGATCCCTCTGTAGGGCCATTCTCCAATTCTTGAAGATATAACTTCAGTCATGGTGTAGTACGAAAAGAAAGGAATGTCATAAAATCTCACAAGAAAAGATATAAAGGGGATATCCAGGAATCAGAGCCTAGAGAGGGTGACATGTAGAAGACTGAAAAAGACGATACAAGAAAGTCTAGGAAATAATGGAATGACTGGTGATTCTTTAGCACTCATTGAGTCACCAGAAGGTGATGCTATTCCGCTTGTTCTTCACAAAAGAACATTGTGGCAAAAGCCACATTGACAAGACAGAAACATGAAATGAAGTTAAGAAATGGATACAGTGACATTGCTAGCTGACTACAGCAGCACATCGTGTGTGCTGGTTTCAGTCTTGGGTCCTATGTTCCTAACTGCTTTTTGGTAAGTATCTTCAAAATGATGGATGATATACTAAGAATTAAAACTCTGAGGAAAAAAATACCAAGAATTGGGGACCTTATTGTGTTGACATCTTCATTGGAGCTAGCATCCTGGTAGCACTTTGTAGTCCAAGGAAAGAGAGACAGGCAATTCTAAGGACTGTTTAATTCCAGCTGAAAGAAAATAACCTAAAAGGATGGATTGTGCCCTACAAGTGCCTCTTGTTTGCATTGACAAGAGATGACTAACTCAGGTATAGATGTCTGTACCCACATCTGAGGTAGCTTTCTACTTCAAACAAGGGCCAGGTGCTTAACCAAGAATTTTCAAGACAAAATTAGTACAGTATCCTTACTATTTTATAAGCATCACACAGCCATGTTTCCTATTTAATGAAAGTTATTAATCTTTGCTGTTCGTTAGCAAGATGGATGTGTCATAGTCTATGCACGTGTTCTCTGTCTTCTTCTGTAATGGAAGAATTAGAAAATTGGTAGGGTAGTCTAGCATGTTTTTCTTTGAGAAGTAATCAATTAATCTTTTATTTTGTCAAGATGATCTCCTGTGAAAATTTTTCACAAATATACCACTTTTTTGAACCGAGGCATGTTACAAAATTAATTTATTACTTTTGGTATATCTAACAGAGATTTGGTTATTTAAATTTTAACTTCATCATTAAGTTTGCCCTGAAATAACCAGATGGCCATAACATAGTCTCCATTTGTTGTAAGCCTGCAAAATGTGAAAAGCATTTTCTTTTTACACCAGATTCAACACATTAAATTGCCAGAAAGAAAGCTCTTCTTCAGAACATACAGCGTAAGTGGTGGCTGGTATGGTTTAGTTTAAGTTTCTTTTTTGTTGCATGGCTCCAAATCATATCATCTCAGATGTTACAAACAGTGCTATGAAAAGGAACAGAGCGTCCACCTCCTCCCACTGAGAAGCACAGTATTTAAAATGTTTACATGTCTACCAATGTGGGTTAGATTATATTTTCTTTGAACTGACTTGCAGCATGTAAGGGGTGCAGTATCTGAACCCTGGCTGCTGGACCTACAGAGGAAGACCTGAGGACAATTATACCCCACAGCTGGACCTGCTTGCTGATAAATCCAAACTGACCATACTTTTCCTCTGCTGTGTATGTCCTTCAGTGGCTGCTGGGTAGCCTAATTCTTATTTTGCAGACAGAAGTATCTGACTCTGAGGAAAACCTTTCAATTAGCAGATAACCCAAGGATGCTCTGGAGTGCTCTGTTTTTATCTTTATCCTTTTTTGGGAAGAGCTGGTTACTTCTCAGCCTTTGGGATTACCTTTATTTTGGTTATTGCTGTCTTTAACTTGTTGGGGGTTTTCTAGTCTGATTCTGTGTTGAATATGTGAAAATCTTCTTTGAATATGTGAATATGATGAATTTTCTACAATCATTAAATATAATGATAGCTGAAATTGTTAGCACAGCAAAGATTTTCTAAAGAAAGAAAAATTGAACAAAGCATATTCTTCCTTTCCTGCACTTTTTCCTGGTAGTCTTCCCACTGGGAGGCATGCAGATTCTTCACCTCCTGCCACAAACTTCTCATGTATTCCACTGTCCTTTCCTGTTCTCCATTGTCATGAACATGCTCCAAGGGAACTGTGATGTGGTATTGTCTGCTTCACTTGGTAATGATGTATTAACGCATTTGTCAGTGCTGTTCTTGAGAGGTGGTGGGACTATTGCCCTATCCACCGCACCCCCACCCCTACCCCCCAATAAATCCAGATGTGCACCAAATCCATCCCTCCCACGACCTTCCCCAAACCAGCCTTCTGGAACCTAACTGGCAAAGAACGGTTACCTGATACTGAGATAAAGAGGACAGTTTTTTAGTTTTACTCCTTTGAATACATTGTATAAGCTTTAGGAACTAGGCATGCTAATCCACATTAATCATCCAAACATTTTCATGCACCCTTACTGTTGATTGACTGAAATAAATTTATAATTCGCTGAAATCCCTTGACAACAAGAAGGTGCTTGGTGTGCAAATAACAACTGACATGTCTTCTGTATAGACAAGCAGAGCTGGCTGAGTAACAGAGCAATGCATTAGCCAGAAGACTTTTTGTGTCAAAATTACCTCCAGTTTTTTATTAGATTTGTACATCTAGAAAAGTGTGCGTTATCTATTCTGAAAGAAAAAGAAGATAATTTTTTAAGCCAACAAAATGTGGTGGTAAGATAGCATTAGCATATACAATAGCTGGGAGGAAGTTGAATGGGGGAGAAGCTCAGGAGCGTTCAGGCAATGCAGAAAGCACTGGACTTTGCTGTTCGTGTAGGCAACAGACACTACTTAGCATATATGGCATTATGGTACTTAGTATGGAAGACACACAAAGCAGTTCCTTGAAACTTGCAGGTCTCAGTGATGCAACTCAAGCAATGAATCAGGCTATACTCAAAATGATAAACAACAAGAATTGATAATAATTTGTTGGTGCTTACTTATTAGCAACTGGCATCAAGCTTTGAACAGTAACACCAGGAAGACAAATGTAATCCCTTTGGTGGAAAATACATTTCAGCATTATTTTTTACATTGTTTATTGCTATACCAGAGGTTGTCTTAGGCCCATTTAAAATATTAAATTAAGACATTTTTATGCACATCATCATTATCACTGCCTTAATGTCCCTTCTTTAGAATATGTATATCCTTAGAGCAACTAGAAGGCTGCATTCTCCAAAGACCAAAGGAGTTAACCCACCTAAAGAAAAGAAAAGACCCACTCTGTTTCAGGATCAGTAATAAGTAGAAAACAAATTACTTTGATCTGTATTCTTGGAAGCTGTCTGAGATGTTCTTTTTGATATAAGATATAGGAAACTACCACACAGAGCAGCTCCCAGCTGCTCCTTTCTCAGACAAGCTTCTGTACTCAAGTGCAGGCAGTCAAGACTAATTTTTGGTATTGAACTCCAAAGCGAGAAATAGACACGCTAATGAATGTTGTGGTTCCCCGTTATATGGTGTATATGGTGGTGCAACTTCTTCCCTCAGTACATCATTCCTCATCTTCATTTTCACCCCATCGGAGATTAAGGCTGACCCTCTCTTTCCACTCATCCTTCCCTCTGCCTGAGGTTGGCCTCTGCATTGTGCTGACTCACTGGTTTATGCAGCCGTGCTCCAAAATTATTCCTTGAAATGACCTGGCTTAAGGAAAAAGAAAATGCCACCATCACCACTTTTCACAAGGAAAAATCAAAAAGTGTGATTTCCTTGGATCTCTCACACAGACACTATTTTTGTCCTTTTCCCATTTCTATAATCAAAAAAGGCATTCTAAGTGCTGAAAGCTGTTGGCTTTTCGGTGAGTTTCTTGAAGCAAAATGACCAAGGCATATACAACAAATAATGAATAACACTGGATTGCAATTCATTTGGACAATTACACATAAATACTTTAAGGAAAATCACATCAATTCCCAGAGAGTTTGAAACATGAAAAACAGGGAAAATACTTGGCTCAGTAAAGAAATTGCTTATCCAACTCTAGTAGTAACACATTTAAGAGATTAATTTCCTCTGCTGAAAGCTCTTCTGCAATGGTAGAGCTGTCCTTTTCCTCCCCTGTGAAATATGGAAATGTGCCTACAAAGATTCGTGAAAATATACTACATTCTGTGCCAAGGAAAACATAAGTTGAAAATGTTCTGGTTTTATATCTATATGGATTATAACCCATCTCCTCCAGAAATCTATCATTTGTTATCTTAAAGACATGTGAACTGTAAAGCAAAGTATTGTTCAAATGCATTGTTTAAATGGGACTTTCATTTGTTATGTCACTTTTAAGCTTCTTGAGGGAGTTGGCTGTAAATTGCTATTGGCAAACTTTAAAAGATGGAAGGGAAAAATGTGTTATTTATTGTGTTGACTGTGTGTTTAGCCCTGCACAACAGAGGGAGCAAAACATACCGTTCCTCAAGAGAGATACTTGGTTTATATTAGGTGATATAATACAAGCCCACAAATTTCCTTTAGAACAAGAAAAGGTCTGGCTTCAACAGGTGTTAAAGTATGGGGTGCATGGTAGACATTCAATTTATAATGGATTATCTCTGGAAAGTGTGGTGGAAAAATATATATTAAAGAGGGATATGAAAGAACAAAGGCATAAAGGCAAAAACGGAGATATAAAGATGAGCAGAAGACAAAGACTCTACTGAGAGAGCACTTTTCAGTTACCTGAAAGTTTCTTAGTATTAAACTGTTCTTTAACATGCAAAAACATTTCAGATTCTTTCAACACTCTGGTAGTATCTTGTGAGAAATCTCTGTGCTCCATGATTTACACATCTGTTATAATAGTGAGCAAAGGGACACATATTAAAAATGCATATATTTGCATGGATCTGAATTTATTTGTATAAAATTAAAGGGGGGTTTGCATGTATGTTGGCTTTGAGCCACTCAGGCTTCCAGTTTTGCAATTTCTTCAGAATTCCTGACTCTCCTTTGCACTCATGCTGTCTCCTTAATGCCTTGACCTTTCACTCTTACCTTTATATACTCAAAGAACAGCAGGAAAAAACAATCCAGTAAGTAAGGAAGAATTGATCTGTGGGAGAGCAGTGACTGAGTAGATGTAAGAAGAGATGAAGGATTTCCTGCATGTGAGAGATTTTATTTTTCCTGTTTAATTACGTTCTATATAATACTGACTGGCCCCTCCCTTACTCTCTCACCAACATTGTTCCTCTAAAACACATGGAATTTGGTTTCAATCTTCCCATCACAATTTCAGTTTTTTGCTGTTCCGTCAAACAGACACAGCACACAGATGCTTTCTTTCACTCAGAAAAATCCTCAAAAGTTTTCTGAGCACACCCATCCATTTACCAATCCCTTTTCCCTGTCCTTGAAGTTCCTGGTTTCATGAGGACTCTGTGGGTGAGAGGAGTTCTGGGTCATCTGCAGTGCTCAACCAGTGGTCAGGGTTGACTTTTTGGAGACAGAAGTACAAAGGAAGCCAACTGCCCATCAGCAATGCCAATAGCATTTTGGTATCATTTCCAGAAGGAGGTAGAATGGTTGCCAGACCAGGGTATCTCTGCTGGTCCATATGGATGCATGCCATGGGAAAGGCATTATCCATTAGGAAAACCTACAGATAGAGTAGGTCTGAAATACACTTTTTATGGTCTGTGTGGCTTTAATGCTATTTCTTCCATGGTAGAGTTTCTGTGATAAATTCATTCCTCATTAAAATGTGCACACAAGACACAGCAGGCCAGAAGTTTAAGGACCTTGTTTTTTGTTTTCCTACTTTTGCTCACAAGGAGAGTGAAAACAAAATAAGTTTAAGATTTCAGGTGCTACTTTGCACTATACAGAGTAGCTACAAATCTTTATATTAAAAATAACCAACAAAGAAGGGCTGAGTCTGCGTTACAATCTAATCAGTTCTAGGATTATAAAAGAAAAGACAAGATGAAAGAGCAGTGCAGAGCTTTTTTCTCTGCGCTGTTTCTGCATAAACAATGTCTACGTCTCCTTCAGCTTTACAGATTTGACGTTTAGGCTGAGGATTTATTTGATTCAAAAAGATCCGAATCAGATGCTGCTATGGTAGGTGGGGAGATCTACCCACACTGTGGATGTGAGAGCTCTGATGAGCTTTGGTGTCTTTCAGTTATGTGTCATGAATTGTGTTGTGCTGGATGGTCCTTGTGGATGGGAGGGAAAGAGCTATATCTAGCTCTTCTGGTACCTTGGTAAAGCTGTAGATGTGTTGCATGCATCATTAATATTGCATAGGAGCAGAACCGAGGAGACATACTCATTTGACTCACAATGCTGGTTGTCCTGCAACAGCCATAGAAAGCAAGGTCACGCTCCCTAGTGCTTACCCAATAAGGCAATTCACTTGTCTTCCACCCCACTGCCTTCACACAACCTAAAGAGCCCAGGAGACCTCCAGCGTGTTACCCAGGCAGAGGTGCAGGCCTCTGGCTGCCGCAGTGATTATTACCATTAACTGCTGAGCAGTGGTACCGGGATTATACTGGTACTACCTACAGATACACAAGACAAAGAGCTGGGGAAGGGGAGGGACTGGTGTTCACTCTTCTGCGACTGTGACTCTTCAAAGTGTCAAACTTTGCAGTTTCCCCTACAACAGTGGGGTGGGTAAGCTCCCATTTTGCCTTGGTGGTGTTGAGGTCCAGTGTGCTGGATGAGACAGTCGGGTGTGGAGGAACCTGGACAAAGGAGTTAAAAGACACAAGAAGAGCTGAAGGCCAGGGATGACGATACCGCACGCCTGGCACAGATTACCAGCTGATCGGTACACTTAGTTCAGCCTTTCTTGGGCTGTTTTCATTTATAACAGTGGCCAGGTTAGGGAAAAGGGCTGGGTTGGCTGGATAATATTTTCTTGTGAGATTTTGAAATTTGTTATCATTCCAGTGCAGAACAAAGTCTGTGACTTGTAACATAAATTTAAGGAAAGTATGCAAGCAAGTTTTTTTTTAAAAATAAAACAGCCCACCCAGAGTAATTATTAGCTCCTCTAATTTCTGAGAAAGCCAGGTTCAAGTAACAGCTCTTCCAGCGCCTGAGCAGGGTTTCAGAAATATCTTTTTTCCTAGATGCATTGTCCTGGCAGATCTAGGAAACTTATTCCTTGGTCACTTGGAAAAAAAAAAAGTGATGTAGGTAAACTACCTCAACTGGCCAGATGGTTGTAGATAGGAGGGGAGAAAACAAAAGATTCACAAACATCCCAGAGGAGGTATCAACTCCTTTTTTTTCCATAGTCCTGCTATTTAGGGAATTAATGCAGGATGCGGGATGTTCTGATTGAATTCAGTCCTTTTCTGGAAAGGATTTTTACCCATATTAGGACTCAGATCAAATTTATTGTAGGATACTCTGAACTAGAAAAGTGTTCTTAATAAAGTTATTTCATTTTATATAAATAATTAAGTATGGCACGAAGAATTAGAACAGAGGTTTTTCACCTCCTGACAGTGTCTGAATGTCTTTCCCTCCCTCCTTTTATATGAACCATGATATTCTTAATTTGCTATTCTTCTTTCTCCCCTGCTCCCTATGTTTAATAGTTCTTGAGCTAGTGGACTCCAGGGGCACTGTTACTTCTGGCCAGGAATCTCTTCCCTGGACAAGGACAATTTTGGATCCTCCTCTCAGACTGTCCCTAGGGAGATGTAATGAGGCACTTCATTTGTAACTAAGAAGCTCCCACACTTCTAATATTTGTGTCTACCCTGTTCAGTTAACTCTAGAAAATAACTTCTACAGTGTAAATAGCGTATGAGCATGCCTACGTGAAATCCACCAGGGCTATCATCTCAAAGATGGAAAGCTTTATTAGCTCAAATATCTGGAGTACTTGTTCCCAAACTGGACTACCATTAAGTGTCTAGATAACGACACCCTTGAGCACATCAATCACCTTTGTATAGCATAAGCACCACCATCATATTGTTAAGACTTCCATTATCCTGAGTGAAATGGAGACATGATGTCTGTATGTCCTTTCTCCCTAGAATTTTTAAGGACAGTTATGATATTGTGAGTCAATTCCAGCAGGGACAAAACAGCTTGATTAAGATTTCTGGGTCAGCTCCAACTCATGTCCAATCTAAACTCTGATCTTCCTCAAAAAGTTTTTGATTTTGCACTCATTAAATGAGAGCCAGGTGAGGAGTTAATTAAGTGAGTTTGCTTTGATAAAGTCTGACTTACTCAGTTTCATGGAGCATAGTCATAGAAGTTTTTTTCTCCGCTTGTGTTTCATTTTATTTATCTAGAGTTGAAGTTCCTAAACCAACGAAACCAAACTTTACATTGATTTCTAATCAATATTTTCTTTGCGTCCCTGCAACCAACAGCACAGGGTGACAATGTCATGTTCAAGATAAATGGGCTTTGGAAATACATGTTTCCTGTATAATTGAAAACAGAGCTACACATTAAAAAAGCATTTGCTTTTCAACGTTCTTTTGTTTGTCTTGTTTGGGGGAACTGTCTGGCAGAATGTGTGTAGGTCTGCGTTTCAAAGAGGTAAGTAGCTTTCTGATCTCTCCCTAGCTATGCCCCCCTTCCATCATACTCTCTGTGAGAGTAATTTATTGTATTTTTCCAGTTCTTCTGAAAAAGAAAGTCCACAAATTTTTCTTTTCTATTTTTTTTAATTTAATCCAAACCCACTATTTTAAAAAGAACTTTTTAAAAATATTAGAAAAGTTCTTTCCAGAAATGAGTTTTAATGACTTTCTCCATTGCAAAACTTTATGAAAGCAAAGAGGCTTAAAGAAGGTTTTCCATTTCTTTTTTACTACTTTGAGCATTCATCTTTTAGAACTGTTATATTAGTTATCTGCACCGCTTGACTTTAAGGTTGTTTTATTCTTTAACACTATATACGTTGAACATTAATATTGATGTAAAGATTTTTTGGAAAGAACTATTTTGGTATGCTCACATCACTGATAAGTATTATGGCTTACCTTGCCACATAGTTCAAACATATTTTGACTTCAATGCTCTGCATGGTTTATCTTCAAACACCGCACAGGTATTAATTTTAGAGCCAAAAGTACTGTTTTAAATATAAGTAGTTAAAATTAGCTCTTTCTAGTACTTACAGAATTTATACAGACAATGTCATATTTTCTCAAATTATTCTATTATTTTTTTCAGATATTGCTGTGTAAGGACAATGTGAATGCAAAGTGTCTTGTAGGGTGGCTGTAGGCTAGTATTCTAAGTCTTGTCATATTGTTTCTGTTCCCTGAATGCATGAGAGTTGTCCTTTGAACAGGAGAAGGCTATAGACTGGGCATCTGAGGATATGTTTCTGTCAAGGAGAGTGTTGGCAACTGCAGGAAAAGGAAATGTTACACATTTTCAATCTTTTCCTCTCTTTGGCTATGTAAATGCTCAGCTTATGCCTTTTATCATGCAAGAACACAGCAATGTAGAAAAGTAGTTGCAGCAAAAGGAGAAGTTGGTATCTGAAGATCAAATCAGATCAAGATAAAAGCAATAGCTTGGGTTAAAGAAACAGATCATCATCAGATTTTATGTCTGCTGCCTTGGCTGAGGTTTTTTTTCTCTGGTCATTGTTCAGCTGGGAATCTCATTAATCTCACACAGTTTCTGTAAGTCCACATAATGGCAATGGCAAAAAAAAAAGTTTTTTAAAAACTGGTTTGGATTTTTGCAAAGACCTTTGTTTGGGGTTATTGTTGATCACTGCTCCACCGATATCTGGTGCTTAACATGTCATACTCTGATGGGGAGCACATCCTTAAAGTCTGCAATGACTCAATTAATTTCTGTGCTTTGGCTTTAATACACCAATAATGTCACTCTTATCTGGAACTCATTAAACACATAAGTTGTGAACATTTCTGGTAAAAATTCTAGGACTGGAGCATTTCAACTCTCCATCTCCATTTTTAAACTATTTGCTAGTTCTTCCAGTCATTACAGCCTATAGAAACAGCCCAGAACATTGCAATTTCGTGGTTTTATATTGAGTATGAGATTTCAGTTTCATCACCTGCTCCATAGGAATTCCTGCCCAGGTTTATCAAGAATAAATTAGCATGTTCTTAGAACCCGGACAATCACCATCACGTTTGAAATGACCATTAATCAAGCAGCTTTCGGCATCCTTCTAGTATAGCTGTTGAAAGAAATAATTCTACAGTCAAGTTCCATCCCAGCTCCACAAGCTTTATTCCTGTATGCGGATCCTTGGATACCACAGCACTGGGCAGTAAATACAAACATCAGTCTTTTCTAACACATCGGTAGGGTTAGTGCACATGTAAATGAAATATTTTCCTACCCTTTACTGGTGCAAAAGCATTTATTGCATGAAAGAAGAGGATACTTAACAAAGGGGACTCTATTCTTGTCTGCAGTTCTGTCTGGAAGAAAATTTTGAAGTGGGCCAAGGACACAGCAATGACAACTAAACCATGAATTTGCAGGTGCATCTGCCAGACAGGAACCTGTCAGGGAACTGGCATGATGCTGGTTTCTGTTGTAATTATCCAGTAGAGAAAAGGTAAATTAATCATATCCCATTGGTTTTGCCAGCATACTTACAATGGGTCTAAAACGTAGGCTATTAAGTCTGATGTGCCTTGTAGTGTCCTGAAGTTCCTAAGACTCTCAAAGAAATAAACAAATCTTTGTTTTTGCTCTTGTTAAGGAACAATTGTCCCAGTTTCTTTTGCTAGGAAATTGTTTTCCCCTCTACTTACATTCTCCAGATCTTCCTGTATGAGCTTTTCTTGTCTGTAAAACCTGAGTTTACATGTACCAAGTTTATTTAGTTTCATTATGGCCTAGTATGGCTTACTTTCAGTACAGGTTTGGCTTCATGTTCAACCACTGTCCCATACTTTGATTTAGCTGTTAATGTCCTACAGAGAATGTCACTCCCCTATTAAAAGCTTGTGTAGTTTTAAGTTGTTATCTCATATGCATTAACAATGCACAAGGCAGAAACAAGATTTGATTGACAAGGAGATATTTTAGTTGGAAAAGTCCTGAATGTAAACTTGACAAATGAGCAAGCATGACATGGAGATCACAGGAGAAAGAGAACTGGAAAATGACATGAGATTTTTTACAAAATTGCTTTTCTGATATAGCCACATTTCAAGCTGAATGATTAGCACTTACTCAGCAGATCACCATGCACTGACCTTCGCAGTATCACCAGGGTCAGATTTGCATACATATTGACACGCATGAATAATTCTCAAATTTTCCATTACATTAGGCACAAACAGGTTTGTTTTCTCTATCATCATGCATGAATGTCTTCTCTTGCCACCATATTCCTCTTGAAATGAAAATAGCGGGTTCGCCCTTACAGTAACTCAGCATGCTGCTGCAGTATCACCTTATAGATGTCTCCCCAAAAAGCCCAGTCCCACATTAAGCCTGGTTTTCATACACGGATTCCCCTTCTTCTGCAGTTATTAAGCAATAGCAAAACAATGATCATCCACACTTGGGATGTGGTACCACCTGCTTTTGGATCATTGTCATTGTCTGATACTGTGTAACTCTAAGAGCTTGATACAGCCTGTCCTGTTATAAGTTATTACCTATTAACGGTAATAGTTGTACCAGCACAGCAGTGGAGAAAAGGCTGGATTCTTCCTGCAAAAATAAGGTAGGAGTTGGGGAATAATCTTTCTTCTGCTTATACTTAGCACTTAGCAACACCCGGATGATACCATATTCTATAGCAAGTGGCATATTCTATAGGCAGAACTCCTTGTTCTTTTAGTGCCTTCTGTAAGTTTTTGCTTTCAAGGTGTTGTGGAAGGAGTGATGTACTTCACTTGTAGAGAGAAGCAGTGACACATTTATTGATATAAAACAGGGATTTAACAAAGTTTGATGGTAAATGTGACAGTGGTTTAACAACATTCGAGATGGCAAGGCACACTTGGTTATTTACTGCATAGAGGACAGGGTCAGACAGAGCTGTCAGGGAGACCCTTCCGTTGAGTCAAGGTTTCAGAAAGGACCCCCTTGCTTTCTAAACTCCTTCTCAGAGAGGAGCCTAGGTGCAGCTGGATCCAGCCCTAGTCCCAGACTTGGTCAACGGTTTATGTCTAAAGGATTATATATGTGCAACCAATCCTTTATATCACTTAGCTAAGATTTCAAAGTTCAGCTTGCTATTAGTCACTTACCGAGGATCTGTTGCAGCAAGGAATCTCTCAATCTCAAGGAATAACCTTGAGCGGTGTCCCTACTCAAGGGGAGATCCAGGTGTGCAGCCCGCTGCCGTTCAGGAGAGCTCAAAGGGCTCTTGGGCTGTTCACTATTTATGGGGGTAAGATGATTGACCTATAGTCATATTTGCATGTTGACCGCAAACCAGTGTTGCTCAAGTTAGCCCTCGGCTATTGTGTTGTTATCTGTCTCCCTGAAACCATGTTGAGCCCCAGATGCCACCATCATGACTACATGCACCTGTTATGACCACCACAGGCGGTTATCGCTTGGGCAGGATTACAGGAGATAAAGATCAGGTGGCGCCTGGAGAGGGAGAAGCACACCGTCACACAAGGTGACCTAGTTCTTTAGCATAGCCACTTACTTGCTACTAGAGTTGCAAGAAGATGGAAGTCCCACTTCTTGATGAGTTTTTAAATTTTAAGATGTGGATTTGCTTCAGATCTGAACGAAACCTGATATCTGCAAATTATTTATCTGGAAAAAATTGTTACATTACAGTGTTTTTATTTTTTATTTTATAGCAATGTTATATTATTTAAATAAATAGTACAAAATCATCTGCAGGCTTTTAATGAAATATTACTTCATTGGTAAAAATAGAAACATGTTGCTCTAAAAATCCATCAAAATGGAACTAAAATCTAGGAAATGATTCAGCTGACCAGTCAACAGGTGTCTACTGTATACTGCTATGTGTATCAACGTAACACGTGTTCAAGCATAAAGATTAGAGACCCAGAATTTCATGCAGTTCTTACACATATGTGAAATTCCTTAATATATCCAGCCTGATTTCCCTGCCACTATGTGATGACACAATTCTGCAATAAATCTTGTATCATGTTTTCCAGTCCTATGGAATAATTTGGGATTTTGTGTCCAAAATACAATTTTGAATAAAATTAACACCATTTGATTCAGAAATTTTCAGGTTTAGCTGGAAAACGAGTCTATTGAAAAAATTTTAAAGAGCTTTAGCTGTTGTTCATAATTTCTACTCCTTTTCCACACTTTCCAGTCTGGAAAATACAATGTCTTCAATAATGCCATTTTTAATGGTATACCATTGCTTATTGACACTAGTAAACAGCATGATGACTATGCTTGGATACCTCATGAGGAAAAATTTTAATATTCAGAAGAAATTTCTTTACAGTGAAGTTTTCTGTCTGTTTGTCATTTTTGACAGCTGAGACTGAAGTCCCTATGACAGTGCTGCTGCAGCTGTTAACTTACAAGGGGTACTCAGCTCAGCAAAGAGGTTTCTGCACTCATAGTACAAAACAGATTTCAGATTTTGTGATTAATATATAGGATCTCATATTCAGTACCATAGAGGAAGTAGGATTGAAAGGCACCTCTGGGAACTCTGGTTCAACTCCGGCTCAAAGCAGGGCTAACTTCAAAGTTATGTCAGGTTGTTCAGGGCCTTGTGCTGAATAAAAATATCATATCTTCTCTGGACCCCTCTCCCACTGTTTATCCCATGAATATTTTTTTTTCCTTCTTCAATCAAATTTCCTTTGTTACAGCTTGTGATAGTTGCCCCTTTTCCTTTTGCAATGTCTTGCCAAAAAAAATGTGTGAACCCCATTTCTCTGTAACCTATAGGTAGTTGAGGGCAGCAACTAGATTCCCTTTCTCCTTCTCTTCTCCATGCTGAGCAGAATCAGTTCTCTCAGACTCTCCTCTGTCATGTTCTCCACGCCCCTGACCAGCATGTTTGGATGCTTCCTTTCTTGCTGACACCCACTTGTTCTGGAGGGCCCCAGACTGGACACAGTATTTCAGATGAGGCATCACAAGTGCCAAATAGATGGAAAGAATCACTTTCCTTGACCTTCTACTTGCACTTTTTCTAATGCTGTGTTTTATGCAGCTACTCTTGTTTGCTACAAGACTGTACTGCAGGTACATGTTCAATTTGTTGTCTACATGGGCAGGTCATTCTCAGCAAAGGTGTTTTCCAGCCAGCTGGAGCCCAGCCTGTTGTGTTGCATGAAGTTATTCTACTGCAGGTGGAAGAATTTTATTTGCCTTAGCTGAACATCATGAAACTTCTCTCAAGCAAGTCTTACAGCTGAAAGTCACCCCTAATCTCCAAGATATCAACCTACAGATAACCTGCATGGGAATTTGGTTCATCAGGTAGCTGATTCAGAACATAGAGCGTGCAACTGAGAAATTTCTAAGGAATTAAGCAAATAGATTTAAATAATAGAGAAACTGTTGTGTGTATGGCTAACAAACGCCTTAGTCTGTAGTTAGCCTCCCAGCACAGCAGAAACATAGCAGGATTTTGAATATTTGGGACTGGTTTTTTGCAACATTGAAAACAGTAATATCTCAGAAAATAACTTCATTCACTTACATATATTAGAAGCTATAGTATTTCTTAGGGTAAAATCTGGTACTTAGGCAGGACATTCACTATAGTCATCTTTACAGGTATGTTGTAGTTTTCAGTGTATTTTGTAGCTCCACATAGCAAAAGTATTTTTCTTGCATCTTTTCAATTTGCTGAGTTTGTGATTCTGAATTTTTCCTGCCTTTGTCATTTTTGTAGGTCATGCTTTAACCTACATCAGTAACGTTTGCACAGCACGAACAGTGCTTGCTGTACCTTGACTTCTCACATTCATTTCCACCATTGTCAATTCAATTGGACAAGAAATGGTTATAGCCTTTTGGAAGGTCAGATATGATTCAAGGAGGAATTTTTTACCTATGCAAGAGATGTTTTTTTCTATAATCTGGTCTCATATAATTTCACTTGATGCTATAGAATTCACGTACGTCAGTCAGCTACCTCAGTGCAGCTGCATGCTGTCCTGTTCACACTCAAGTACTACCTATGCTATATTTATAGCTGAAACCTTTAGTTTGTGAAAAAGATCTTTAATACTCTCATGCATTAGTGCAATTACCATCTGCAGAGAAAGGGAGCAATCTATGCAAACTCTTTCAAATAAACTGTATTCTAATGCTTCAGAAAAAAAAAATCTTTTCATATGAGTTGTTGCTTTTGAACAGTTGACTCCAAGGATAAAAAGTATTCACTGCTTATATGAGCTTGGAAGAAAGTGTGTAGGAGGGATCAAGGGAAGGAGGTCACCCTCCTTGCCAAGTTATGGACATGAGAGAGAACTACAGTCCCAGCACAATCTATCTCTGTGTGGATGCAAGGCAGCTATCATACAGAGGCAGCATCACTGCCACCACCAATAGTTGCACAGATCAAAGCTGGCGGATATGTCCTTGAGTGTTTCTTTTTTCTTCTTTATAGAAGAACATCTCATCAGTGTCGCCTATGGTCCAGGAGAAATACTGTGATACCACTGAGAGGATTGTGGGCACAAAGAATAAGGATTAAAGATCAGAAAAAAAACCTAAAGAAGATCTTCAAGCCGGGAGCTGGAGCAATGGGGTCATGTTCTGATTTGCTTTAGGGGATTAAAGTCTGGTCTTTAAATCTCAGTGTTTTGTATGTACCTTGAAGACCAATTGGTTTCATTGCCTTTTAAGTTGGACAACTGCATAAACTCTGAAGTGTTGTCAGGTTAGGGGGTCACCCTTGCTTTGAACTGAACTGCATTCAGGCTGTAGATTTTTTGCTGCATGTTTACAAAGAAAAAGACAGGGTCCAGAAATTAAATTTAAAATATATAGGAGAAAGTTCTCCCAATATAATTGCGTGTCAAACTTTTCTGTTGCATAAGTAACAGATTCCTAGCACTGGGAGGATACATGACTCAAATTTTCTTTTTGTGTAAATTGATGTAATTCCACTAGAACTTGTGGAGAGGTACCGAACAAAAGGAAAAGGTATAATTTATAAGCAGTGTCCTGGTGTAATTCCTAGTGTAAAAGCTGGTTAGTCTACTAATTCCTTCATATCATGGATTAATCCTTCAGGGCAACAGTAAGGCAATTCTGTAATTCATAACACAGTTTACTTACACGTGGAGTCACATCTGTGAAACCACAGAAATGGAAAGCTGGTGTTACATTTTATTGAATATCACTACAAACTGGAGCAAGACACAGAACAAAAAGTGTCATTTTATGGGTTAAAAAAAAGACAAGTGTAGATCAGTTAATAAAAAAGAAGAAAGGGGAGCCAGAAGTGAATGAGGCAGAGAAAGACTGAACATTAAATACCTTTGCCTCAGTTTCAAAACAAAATGTTGACAATAACCAAATCTTTAAATACATTAATTTTAAAAAAATATACAAAAATTATAGGCTAAATATTTTTTAGATTAAATAGATGTATTCAAGTAAGGAAGTCCTGATGCACCTTAGGGCACTAAAGGAACTAGATAATGTAATAGCTGAATCACTAGCAATTATGTTTAAAATTGTGGAGAACTGAATAACAAACATATTATTTATCCTTGAAAGGGAGAGTATGGAGGACTTGGAAAATTATAGCTCACAGCACTCAAATTTAATCCCTGCAACAAGTCATTAGGCAATCAGTTTAAGTATCTAGAAGGTAAGATGGTGATAAAAAGTATCCAACATTAGTTCTTTCAGAATAGATCAAGCCAAACAAACTTTTTCTTTCTTTCTTTCTTTCTTTCTTTTTTTTTTTTTTTTTTTAATAAAACAAGTTATTTAAAAAATAAGCAAAAGGTAGAAAATGTAACATACTTTGAATTCAGTATGATTTTTGGCACTGCCTCAAATGGTATTCTGTGATTATGTGATTCTCAGAAGCATGCTGAGGAATCATGGTGCAGATGAAATCATTATCAGGTAGGTGTGCAATTGGTTAGAAAAATACCACTGAGAACATGTACTTGTCACCAACATTAGAAGCATCTTAAAGGCTCAGATGGGACTCTTCGGGCCTCAGTTATATTTAATATTTTCTATAGTGACAGAAGATGGAATAAAGGTTCAATTTATGCTGCTTGCAGCTGATACCATGCAGGCAGGGCTAGCAAACCCTTCAGACCAAGATCAGGATGAGAACAAAAAGTCATCTTTTGACGAACATGAGCCAGCAGTGCGCCCAGGTAAGCCAAGAAGGCCAACGGCATCTTGGTCTGTATCAAGAATAGTGTGGCCAGCAGGAGCAGGGAAGTGATCGTGCCCCTGTACTCAGTACTGGTGAGGCCGCAGCACGAGTACTGTGTTCAGTTTTGGGTACCACAGTCTAGGAGGGACATTGAGGTGCTGGAGCGTGTCCAGAGAAGGGCAACAAAGCTGGTGAGGGATCTGGAGAACATGTCTTATGAGGAGCAGCTGAAGGAATTGGGATTGTTTAGTCTGGAGAAGAGAAGGTTGAGGGGAGACCTTCTTGCTCTCTACAACTACCTGAAAGGAGGTTGTATAGTGAGTTGGCAGCTGATCTCTTCTCCCAAGTAACTAGCGATAGGACAAGAGGAAACGGGTTCAAGTTGTGCCAGGGGAGGTTTAGGCTAGACATTAGGAAAAAATTTTTGACTGCCCAGGGAGGTGGTTGAGTCACCATCCCTAGAGGTGTTTAAAAGTCATGTAGATGCGGTGCTTGGAGACATGGTTTAGTGGCAGACCTGGTAAAGTAGGGTCAATGGTTGGACTGGATGATCTTAAAGGTCTTTTCCAACCTAAACAATTCTATGATTCTATGATTCTATGAAATAGAACCAATGTCATGAAATCAGGAAGGTCAAAAAGGAAAAATGCTGGATAACAAAAGAAAATACTATTTTTGATTCTACATTTTTGTATGCTCATGTAAAAGAATGAGGTAACTAATCTGTTCTCATTTTACCACTGGTGAAGTCTCAGTTGGAACACATGACGAAGATGTTGCCAAACTGCAGAGTATCTAGAAAAGAACAAGAAGAATGCTAGGAGATCAAAAAACAAGAAACCCACGCAGTCACTGTATGTGACTTTGATCTACACAAAACAGGATGCAGATACGATAGATAAGGTAGGTAGGAGAACCTTTGCGAGTCACTGATGGGTCACTGGGTATTTAGGCCCATGCTGGGGGCACTGTTTCTTTGATCTCAGCACATTGCAGTGGATGCTTGGTCTATGGGAAGTCAACTTTCATTCTGATTGCTATGGGCTAGATCAAAAGTGTCCAGTATTACGAACTGAGGCAAGATCCAGAGTGGAGTGGCAGGAAAAAGGGTAAGACCTGTACATCATGATGGTCATTACATCACAGCACCATGCCGATGATTCATCATACTTGGTGAAAAGTTGCCAAAGAAGTTATTTTCTATCCAGAGGAGTGAACAAAAATAGTACAATGACCAATTCCAAAGCTCAGATCCATATGATTTTTTTAAGTGCTTAATTTCCAATAAATCACTTGTTATTAGGTTTTAATTAGAGTGAAGAATTTGTAGAAATCTATGGTTCCTGGGATTCAAGTATTTCAAACGAACCACGAAGACACTGGACTGCCCTTTTAGATATATGCTTGAGTGTGTAAATTTTGGTAGAGCAAAACTTTTTTGTGAATCTTTATGTGGTTTTGATTTTCATTTTAGTTTTTGTTCTTCAAAATCTCCCAAGCCACATTTCTTTATAAGCACTATCAGCAAAGTTTTGATCAGTGATGATGCATCATGCTGTCTTGTCTTAGACACACCCAAAAATGACAAGATGTGACAGATGGTATTGAAATTGTTGCAATTTTTATCTATCTGGGAAATATTTGGCAGAAACTCATCACAATTATTATTCGCTTCCTCATTCCTACTGTCAGTTTATGACCTTCCCAATCTGACACATGTCCTTGCTCAGGTCCTACTTGTCTCCCCTTGGATGGTATTTCAGCATAGGGAGAAAAGAGCTGCCTCTCCTTTCAGTGAAGTGATGCTAGCAGAACATGTAGTCTCACCTCTCAGCTGTTTTAGAGGCAGTTTTCTTTTGCAATTTGCTTCTGTTTCTTATGTGCTGGGCATCTCTCCTCCACCCCACTCACCTGCTGAGCAGCAACGAGTATAAACCCACTTCTAACCTCATAAAACTGCCTTTGGCTCCTCTATGGAAAACCCCAGTCTGTCCCCACCATTGCAGTCATGACAGAGAAAGATAATTCCATTCCTAAAAAGTCTCATTACTTTGTTTCTACAGCAGTTCATAAAAAATGACTCACATTCACATATCACGGGTGGGAACCGCTAAGCTGGATCTCACCAAGAGCTTCTTCTGGCAGAACTAGGCATATGTGCTCTGCTCATATCTCATCAAATCCATTCTTTGCTATCCCCCATATCTCCAGATATCACATGCTTGTCCTCTTTTCTAAATCAACTGAAAGAGGAAACTTTTTCAGAGTCACTATTTTCATTCTTCTCAGTCAAGACATTATAATGGCATCAGGGTTATATTTCTACAACTTCATAACAGCCTTTTTAAACCCCATGTGAAAATCTGCATCTTTTTTTTAGCTTTTCATACCTCGTAGTTTCATGTCCACATCTGGAGTGCTGGCAGTATGTTAGTCTTCCATTATCTTGCCTACAATACATTAAAATGTAGTACTCTGAAGATTGTATAAGAACTTGCTAATTTATGATAATGTTTTTATATGTCAATGCACTGACAGAAATAAATGTGAGCTTTTCATTTAGAATAGAAAACTAAATATGTTTCACAATCTGAATCAAGTTTTGCTAGTATATAAACTGAATGCAGGTTATTTGTTTGCTCTCAACCTCCTCTGCTAACTTGTGATGATTAAAGGAACTTATATGGCTTATTTCACAAGGTCTTATAAGCTAAAGTCGGCAAATAGGAAATTCAGATTGATGGATCAATTACAATTAGCTATGGAGCCAAGGTACAGATGTCAGAATGTTGTAAGAAGTTGTTTTGTGTTGAGGCTTTCTGTTTAATGCATTATAACATCAGTTGGCCATTGCCTTCGGATCAGGCTATGGATTCCTGAGCTGACTCCTTGAATATCCAGATCTTACAAGGACTTATACATGTACATAACTTCCTGCCTAAGGTAATTTCAATGATTTCACTGGGAATAATCACATGAATAAAATTAAGCATACACCAGAGTGTTCTTGGAGAATCCTAAGCAGGAAATCTAAGAATTTGGTTCCCAATAGGAACATTAATATAGCTATGTTGCATTTACTACATATATTTATGATACTATATTCATTTAACAACATAAAACACAATATGTTAAACAGTTTACAAGAAAAGTGAGCACAGAGAATACTGCACAGCTTGCAGTTTTTCAATGTTATTCCTGGTCTTTATGGCAGGTTTTCTTACGGGAATCTCAAGAATTCTGCTGTGTATGTTTCAATGAGAGATTTTTGTTCTTTCTTATGCAAACAGTTAAAGTGGTAGCAGCTTGTGGCAGCTGTGCTAAGCTGTGCATGGAGAATGAGAAGTAATGCCACAAAATTGAGGAGTGGTCCATGTCATTTCACAATGAAGTCTACAATAAAAACAACAAAGAATGCAAAAGTGATGTTCTGATGGTACCTCTGTGGGAGGCAAAATGGAGACTAATAATAGTAATACAATTGAGGAAAAAATGGATAGCTTTAAGTATAGGAATCATGGAAACAGAACTAAATATGTCAGCTCAAAGTGTAAGCATTATGGACATCCAAATCTAAAACTTTGGGCTGTAAGTTGAGAATTCAGTTGTGGAATTTGTGGAGAAAAAAAAAAGCACGTTAACAATCACAAGACTGAACCATCCATTCAACACTGAAAAAAAGACTGCAGGACGCATCAGTTGGGGCATTTGTATCCGAGATTCAAAAATACTCATGTCACAGTGGTGATACTTCCTTAGGAATATCATGTGAAATTTTAGTCATTCTGTTCAAGAAAAAAAAATCAGATTGGAAGAACTGGATGAGAGAACTGTCAGAATTATCAAGAGAACCGAGCTTTTTTCATATAAGGGCTAAAATAGTCTGCTTTGTGTGCTTTTCAAAAAGAAAAGGAAAAAAAGAAAAAAGAGAAAAAGAAAAAAGAAAAAAGCAATAAATCCATTCTTTTAAATGTATAATGGACTGGCATGGGGAAGATATATATAAACTCAACAACAATTTTAAAAAAATGGTATTGTTTTGGACTGGAAACCAATAAAGTAGAAGCCTGAAATTACAACGGTATAGGTGTCAAACAACAGAAAATTTAAATAGGAATAGCAGTGCTGGAAACCAAAATCCTAAAATTTCAGGATGGAATAATAGCAATTTGGGATGCATTTCAGCTTCAGAGGATTAGATATTATGACAAAAGGTATTGACTGTAGTTGGACCTACCTTCTGGAGTCCTTAAAAATTTAAGAAGGTAAGCCCACATTTATGCACCAAAAAAGAAGAAGTTTTCATCCAGTTTACTTCCTCCATCCCCCTCCAGATTTAAACTTCAGCCATTTTCTGATCGTGAACTCTTCTGTGGTTAGGATCCTTCTCCAAACAAAATCTTGTAACAGAAATAGAGCAATTTTTTTCAATGTAATGTATAGGAGCCCATGAATAAAATAGTTTTAGCTCAAAAGACTGAACACCACAGAAAGTTTTTGACACTTGTGTTGGAAATGAAATCTTTTTCAGTGAGCAAATGACCTTAGAAGTCCCTCATAAACAATCCAACTAAAGTATTCCAAAATAATTAATATGTGCCAGCACTTGAAGGCATGAGCAACTGCTCTTAAACCAAGTTTACACTAGTGTAATTCCACTGACTTCAGGAAGATAAGATACATCAGAAACAAATTTGATGTGGCTCAGAACTAACCTTATGCAAGGCTTAAGTTTGAAAAAAGCCAGCTGAGCCTATACAGGGAAATATCAATATAGCAAGCTATGAAGGAAGTGATCTTCTGTGGACTCAATTATGGTTTCACATCCGTTACACTGCAAGTGCGTGAATGGATATTTTCCAATTTCCAGAGCTCCGTATAGTATATGAATCTCCATTATAATGGGATTGGTGCTTTCGATTTTTTTATTGTAGTAGATCATTAACATTTTAACATCTTGCTTTACAAATCTCCAGTTTTTACAGCATTGGGAAAATATTTGAATATGTGTCCGGCTGTATTTATTTCAAAGCTCTTTTTTGCATCTCAAATTGTTTGTCTATATAATTTCCATAATACAAATGAAAGCACAACAATAGTACTATTTGCTAAGTACAAATTTCAATGAAAATATCCAAATTTCAAATAAAAAAAAAAAAAAGAAACTTTTAGTGTATCTTAAAAACCAGCTATAGGGAAAACAGTCTAAGGTAATACTTCCTTTCTAGAAACAAAAGAGATTTTTAAAAATATGTTATGTAACACTATACATGACTCAGATAGGAAAGGAATTATACATCTGAGTTAAGAGAACATTTTTTCTTCAGTGCCACTTAATAACAGTATTTAAACAAAATGTAATTAATATTGTTTTAAGAAGAGACTCATTTCTCCAAACCTTTGGAATGCTCCCCCAGCCCGACACGCATTCCAGCTCCCTGCGAAGGTCTGTACTGTGTCACACAGCCACCTCCTCACCTCCCCAAGAGGTCAGTGGCAGCTGAGTCTGCTCAGAAATAGCACCTCCAGAACCAGCCAGGTAAAACACGAATCAGCCCCAGACCTGCACTTCCCTCTGCTGTTCCTCTCAACTGCTGTGTCTTCAACAGGACTTAAAAGTTTTATATGAGGTGCCCAGTGCAGTATAGTATTTAATCCCAGATGAAAAGGCTGTGCCAAAATTCCAAGATAAACTTCAGTGAAGGAAAAATGGGGAACATATTTATGCTCAGCTCCTGAGGTTTAGGAACAATTTACAGCAACATGTAACATCCACTAATTAACTTGCTTTGCTGTGTCAGCTACATGCCCACAGTATAAATTCAGAAAACCGTATTTCAAAAGTAAAGTGTTTGACTAGTAACATATCAGATTCAAGAGGAATTTGAGCCTGGATTCTCTGAGTATATTCTGAATCTCTCGTTATTTCATTATCTAAAATTGCAATGGTCATATTACTTGCCTAGCCCTATTCAGGCCCTCTGCACAAACTGAATTTCATCCATTAAGCAGATTGAGGATGTTCCTACTATATTGTTAGTGTCATTGTCAGCAATGATTTATGTTTAAGAGAATGTCGGCAAATGTGGTTATATTCATATGTGGTGGTATTGTCCAGAAACTGGTTCTTATTGGTGGAAAAAATATATTTCATTTTAAATGAGTCGACCATTATCCTCTACTTTAGCTTTATTAAAAGCTGATAATTACTCTGCTAGCCTTGCTCAGTATGTATTATTTCATCTCTTGTTATTAATTGCTGGAATTACTATCCCCTCAGTTTGGAAAGAGCTCAATATTCTTTCATTCGACAGATGGCTTACCAAAATCTGGGTAGGTCTTAGCCATGAGTAAAAAAACCCTCCAAAAGATTAGCCCCAAGAACAATTCATACTACAGATATCTGAATATATGGTTATTTTCAGTATTATGCTGCAGCTAACAATAGAAGAGAAAGTCAGCATTTCTGTAATGTTTTTCTCCTAACACTCCCAAACGACATGGATCAAGTAGCATGTAAATAGGTTTCCTCAGTGTGTTTGTCCTGGTTCGAGGTAAAACAGGACCAACTTTGTCTTGGTACCACTTTTCCAAATTAGATGCCTCCTGCCACGCTCTTTGGGAGATGTAGCTTCCAGTTTGCTTCCAAGCAAGCTGACATGAACTAAAACCTTTCAATTCTCATTCAGAAAATCTGACCTTACTCTGAACTTGTTAAGTACAGTGCAGCCTTTTGCTCATCCAGGCAGCTCTTTAGGACTTGGACCTCCATAATTCATTTCATCGGGATCAGGCTTCTAAGAAGAAGTATTAATTGGCTTTCATTAAAACACAGGATAGCTGGAAAACATGAATGAACTTTTCAATGCAAATTTGAAACAGAAACTGGAACCTAAGAGACAGGTGTAAGCTGAAAACAACTGCTTTAATTTTAACTTATGCTACTGAAATAATAGAGGAGAAGGGAGCAGTTGTGAAACAACGGAAGAAAGCAACATGTTATCAAAGGAGAGATGGTAAGTTGTTAGTGCTTTCTGTATGCATGGGTAATTACTGCTTACAGAAAATTGAGGGGTTAGCTGAAGATTTGGGATTTTTATAACTAGTATTTTGAACAATTAATTATTCACGAGAGTCAGATCCAAGTCATCTTGCTCAAAATAAGCAGTTTTCCTCAGAAAGTGTCACACTGACTTGAGCTTACCAGCTTGAAGACCAGGATGCTTATCATTGTGGGTAAGAGTTCCAGATCTGTCCTTAGCTTGGGCCAAGACGGTCATTTTGCAGATTTCATCACTTTTAGTCCTGAGTCATATTGTTGTCTAAGACTAGGTCGTGGGCCTGCTCAGCCACTGCCGAAAATTCTCTCCATACCCTTGCTTTAGGGTGTTCATTTGTACCTACACACGAGGAGCATTGGTGGAATGTGATTACAGATTTAGGGAGCTTTCTTATCTTTCCTCTATTTTTTATTCTCCTTCCTACTCCTTTTCCTCTCATGTTCTTCAAGCAGGCAGAGCTGAGAGGGGAGGATGAGGAGGGCGGGTCCCCATGTTCCCCAGGAAAAACCAGGGGAAGAGGACATTCCTTCTGCTGCGAAGGGACAAGCTCCTGGTCTATTGTGCTGTCCATTTCAGTCCCAGCAGCCCTGGTTTTAGTGCTGGTGGCAGACACTCTTGCCAGGCTATTTCTCATTCACTTCTGCTTTCCTCCACATGCAATCCGTATGTGAAAGACCTCAGTTACAAATTCTCAGCAATGTCTTCTACTTGACTGTTATGACCTTAAACAAATTGCTCACTCCAGACCTTATCTTTCTTTCCTTCCTTTTTCAAATCAGAACTTCCATTGTATTCAATGGGACCTTTGTTTGATTATGAAGAGTTTAATTTGAAAAGGAAGGAAGATATATGTTACTGTTCTCTGATCATTGCTGTGGCATTCATTCTCAAATGTAGCCCAGAAATTTCTTTCAAAAGTACTTACTAGTTTGGACAAAATTATTCTAATTAATAAAATTGTTTTCTTTTTGTCAAAAATGCTTGGTGCCAGCTATGCATGAGAATAGAATGCTATAACCCTTATGGTAAGATAAGATAAATATGATTCGCTGTATATTGAATGATTTGAAACATACCATAGCATCGCCTGATTTGGAGAAAGACAAGAAAATAAATGATGCAACTTTTTCTTAACTCTGTCTTTCAAAAAGCTAAACCACTGTGTTGTTATTTAAATAAAGTATGGCTAGCCTGAAATGAGAAGTACAGCTAATTACATGATTTTCTAAGACAAGACATGCTAATTTGATCTCATGTTTGCATTTCCATTTTTATGAGTTACTCTAGTTTCCACAAAGTTTATGATTCTGTTCTAAACCTGATGAAAAACATTTATGTTACATATATGTTACAAGCTTGGCTTGTAACAGATGTAGAACTCTATGACTTTGTGATTTTAACTGTAGTTGTTGTACAGGATGTCTTTAGTGAGAACAATATCTTAAGGCGTAAGGAGCACTTCATAAAGTAGCTCAACAACATCTTCATAATAGATCATCAGTGGACTGACTGGACACACCACTCCTACGTTAAAGGATGTGTGTTCATGTGAGTGTCTGGATACATCAAAAAGAGGAAGTCAGGAGTTGTTAAATAGGCAGGTCAACTACCCTTTATACATACGTGTACAGATTTGTGCTGATTTCTCTTCCTTGTTCCTCCAAAATGATCAAAAATATGCTTTATCCTGGGGGTTACTAAATTAAAATTCGAGTACAGGAACACAAATCATGTAGATATAAACTCTCTGCATTACAAAGATTTCAGTGCCTGACAGTAAGTCTTAAACGTGACTTGGTTGGCAAAATAATACCTACAGCTTTGTAGTAATGAAAATCAAAACATTATATGATATATTATTACATATTATTATTATCAATAATATTACATATTATTATATGTAAGTTGAATCCACCTTGAGATTCATTTGACCACTAGCTGACAGGTTCTAGGGTAAAGAACCTGAATGGTAGCACTAAAGGATGAGAAGCCCATCAAACAGTCTGGGTTAGTTGAGAACAATGTACTGGTATCAATAAATGCTATCTTAATCTTTGAGAGATGATAATTGTTTGCTAACTGGAGGTAAAGCATTTTAGAAAAAATGAAACTAATAAGCCCAAAAGTAACAATCAAGGAGACCTGAGGCACAAAGATGATGATCAAAGAAAAAATCAGTACTTTATTTCATTGATAGCTCTTCTTTCAATTTTTTTTTTTTATTAGCTCGGACAGAGCTTTTATTATTTTATATGTCACTTGTTATCCCTGGGAAAAAGGGAAGTGTCAGTCATAAAGTTAAGAAGTGAAAACCTACTAATGCGGTACTTTTCCTTTGCATAAAAAGGATGGTAATAAAAGCAGAAACCTAACCATTTCTCTTGGTGATTATTAGCACTCCAGAATATGGTAAGTGAATTGAATATTATATTGTGCATATTTAGCATTTAACCTGATCTTCATCAGGAGGCACAGAACATTTTTGTATCCAAAGCTGTACACTTGAATAATTATTTAATAGCCATAAACAATAGTTCAGCCAAGTGGTAATTATCTGTAGAACAAATTATTTTTGGGAGACTGGATGTTCGCTATACTAGATTGTTAAATGTCTTCAGTAATGCTTATGATAAGTTTTAATGGAAATAAAGTTTTATGGGATTTCTTTGCAGATCTAACTTTACCTGACATTATTAGTGTGACTTTTAGACTCATCATTCATTTTTTTGACATTCAGAAATGTTCCCTATCTTACGCTTGCTGTTTCCCCATGTTTCTACCTGAACATACCCACACACTCACACACCCACCCCCATTTGAGTCTTTTAGCTATTTGCCTCTTTGCAGTCACAAGGCAAAATACACAGACAAAGCAAATTATGAGTAAAAACATACTCAACCCTTCACTCTCCTCCTCAGTTCCTGATGATGTTACTAGAAAGCAAGCCCCCTGTGGACAAAAGACACTGTAAAAATAAAAGGCAAAAAGAAGAATTCTTCAGTGCATACAGATCTGTTTGGTTCCACCTACCTCAGTGGAGGCATTGCAGATTTACATCAATGTTCAAAACCATCCAGTCTGGGGACCCTGCAATGTCGGTCCTTAAGATATGTTTGCAAATTACTAGCTTGAACAGGTTACAGATTAAATAAAAATAATAATAATAATGGAGATTTGTACCTTGTCCGTCCTTATTAGACACATGTGTCAATATCCATAAATAGCTGTAGCAAGTGACACTTTTTATGAATTATTAACAAAGGAATATTTGATAAGAACCCTGAGTAGGTGGCCTGCCTAACAGGACATCATTAAGGTCAATCTGAATAATAGACAATGCAAGCTGCTCAGTTGTTTCTTTAATGTAAATCTTACAGTGATCACAAGATCAAAGTTAGACATTTATGTGGTAAGTAAACACCACTTCATTTCTCTTTGAACACTCCATTTAGGGATTGGTTTCTAAGAGCTCTAGAATCCTTAGGCATATGCAGTTCACCTTGGAATTTAGGCTACATGCAGATGTTCTTTTTTTGGGATCAGGTCATTCTGCTGGAAAGCATGCTATGAGCTGGGCAACAGGGTTATCTGTTTACTACAACTCCCACACCAGGCACTACCATCCCTTCTGATCCATAGACGGTTGATTGCATGAGTGCTCCCCAAAACGCTCCAACTAAAATAAACCAGACTAAATGTAGAGGTTTAAAGACCAACCTTTTGCACTTTGGAAGGATGCACAGAGTTCATTCTCTGGCCCAGGAGAAAAGCAGTAGGGCATGAGATGATATGACTAGATACCTTTTCATCCAAAACACAGTGGCTTCATCCAGAGTGCCTGCAGAAGTGTCTCTGGCCCAGGGACTGCACCCCTGAACCCTAAGTGAATGTTGTCCATCATGGCCTGATGTCTGACCAAAACCATGCCAGAGAGAACGCTAGCAATTAATCAGCACAGATAGTCCCAGGACAGTGCTTAGAGCTGAGTTCTGACCCTATTTCACAGAATTTTCAGAGTTGGAAGGGACCTCTAGAGAACATCTAGTCCAACTCCCCTGCTGACGCAGGAATGCCTAGAGCACATTACTCAGGACTGAGTCCAGGCAGGTCTTGAAAATCTCCAGAGAAGGGGACTCCACAACCTCCCTGGGCTAAATTAAATTAGTAAATTCAATTTACTAATGTTCAGGTAAGCATTGATAAGAGTCCCCCAAACAAGGTAACTGAAGCTGAGAGCCAGTGCCAGAACTAGGAGGTGGAGCTGAAAGTTCCTGCTTTATTACAGGACGCTCCTCTCCCTCACGTGGAATCAAACCCCAGATCCTCACCTCTTCCCATTTCCCTTTTGCTGCCGAGCATGCATAGGATGGCTGCCTGCTGCTGCTTCACAGTTAGCTCGAGCAAGACAGACCCCTGTACCTACAGATGCCAGTCCCAGTGACAATCAATCCAGATAGATGCTAATAAGATTCTGTATAAAGAAATCTCTTTGTTTTCAGTTTAATTATTTGGAGATTTAGGAGAGAATACAATCTTGCTACGTTTAAAAAAGAAAAAAAAAAAGATAACTGGAAACAAAGGGAAAAAAAAGAACTATTTTGTTTCCACAATCAAGTACTCAAATAGGAAAAATGTCTAAATTAAAACTGCCTGTGTGGTTTTATTCTTTGTGTTTAATAACAGGAATACCAAGAAATATTTCTAATTTCATTACTTACAGCGTTCCAGGTATGTAAAAGGACATGCATGTAATATTGTTCCTTCACTGGAGCTACCACCTAGCTTAAATAGTAATGCAAAGCATTAGCACAGCAGCTTAAAGTATACATGCATATTAAAGTGTGCGTAGGAAGGTGCATCTTGTCCTCAACCTTAGCACAACAATTGCATGTTTGGTTTGGGCACTTGAAACTTGTTTTTGGAAGTATTTAAAAGACTTACCTTTTAAAGAAGGTGGTATATGTGAATTTTATGCCCGTTATTTCCTACTTTCAAAGTGTAGGAGTTAAACCCTGAAGTCATCTTGAGGGAAAATGTATAAATGGCACTGTTATTATTTATCAATGAAAATAATAAAGTGGCTAAGGAAATTCTGTTACTTCATATTTTGATATAAGCAATAGATAAATACCATTATCTGTCAAAGCCCTAACTGAGGTCAGACCTTACATGGATCACAAGGAGGGACCACTCATCTTCATGTCCTCCAGCCAGAGGTAAGTTATTGCTGTGCTTTGTACAGTAGCTGCCTTTTGTTCCAGGTACAGCTGACAAAGATACAGTTATGGAAAGGCTTATGTTTTTCTCAATTCCAGCCACCGTGGTGAGCAGTGTGTTTTGAGCTGAATTCACTCAGCACATTTTAAGGCATTTTCTTGCATTGACAGTTGGTATGTTTTCTAAATGGATAATTTATTACCTGGCTTTGTACTCTACATACATTTCCTATTAATTTCTTGTAGAGACAAAGATTTCTGTTTATTGTCTCCATCTCTTCAAGTGATCCTGGCTCATGAATTGCAAGTCCTGCCAGTCATAAATTGCTTCACTTCCTCCAGTGAAATAATACAGGACACTCTCTGTAGAAAATGTAAATTATTTACATTATTCTAATTCCATCAGTCTTTATACATGGGCTAATACAGTGTTATGATTAATTAATGACCTTCTTAAAGAAGGTCATCTCACCATTAAATGTCCATCAACTATTTACAAGGGAAAACAGAAATTGAGGTTATTGTTTTCAGCATAAAAATTCCCAACTGTCAGGCTTTGTGTTTGGAAACACATCACTCGGGAGGTACCAAATTTGAAGGTAAAACAAGTAAAAAACTTTCTTTCCAAACTCTTGGTTGTTCCAATCAGGTGTCAAGTACAAGCTGCCTTTTTTTTCCTCCCTTGATAACATTGATCATCATGGGGATGATGAATTGGGTAGAGCAAACCAAGAACAATACAAAAAGACTTTCTGTTCCATCAGGCCTTTTCTTGTTTTTAGTTGTAATGATATTTAGTTGAGATCATTGCCCAGACCTTATCAAATGTTGCTGGAGATGTAGCCTAGAGCTGACTAAAACCTATCTTCAATATCAATAAAAAGATTAATGTCACAGACAAAGGCAGTGCACTGTATGCCTTCAAATAAAACTTCACTATTACTCTTATCCCTAAAGATTTAACCTAAGAAAATGTTCTAAATGATAATTTAAGCGTACTAGTTTCACACAGTACTTCCCATGCCTGTAAGATGAGATGAATTTAGCAATACAGCCCATCCTGGCCAATGTGAAACTCCATCATATTCTGCAGAGTGGTTTTAACGTGTGCCTTGCCCCACATCCTTGCCTGAAACAAATTTGGAGGCCCAAATCCTTGTTCCGTGCAAGTTCATGGAAATCTTATAACTGGTTTCAGTGAGAACTCAGCAAATTCTCTGAGTGGTCTCTCAAAGTAGTGCTATTTTAATTTCTTTTAATTTAGTATTATTTTCATGTATTTCGCTTTATATGTCTAAGCTACCTGGTAAGACAGTTCATGTTACTGTACAGTTAATATGCTCCTTTTACAAGTGACAATTATGTCTATCTGCAGCCTAGAAGCCATTTAAGACTTAATTGTTGAACACTCCAGATAATTGCTGTTGGATGGGCATAAGGTATAAAATTTCCTTTGGGTTAAACCCTGAACTCACAAATGTCCTGTTGTATTGGATTTACGTGACAAGGTTTTGGTAGGGGTGAGGTGGGGCTTCAGGGGTGGCCTCTGTGAGAAAGGAGCTGCCAGGAGCTGCCACCATGCTGGACACAGCTGGTTCCAGTTGGCTCCAAAACAGACCCACCACTGGCCAAAGCTTAGCCTATCAGTTGTACTGATGGCACCTCCATGATAACATATTTAAGAAAGGGTGAAAAAAACATATCTAAGAAAGGGTAAAAAAAAATAGCCCTGCAAACACCAAGGTCAGATGAGAAGAAGGAGGAGGTGCTCCAGGCACCAAAGCAGAGATTCCCCTGCAGCCCATGGTGAAGACTGTGGTGATGCAAGTTGTCCCCTGCAGCCCATGGAGGACCTCAGTAGAGCAGATATCCACCCTGCAGCCCATGGGGGACTCCACAGTGAAGCAAGTGGACGTGCCCTGAAGGAAGCTGCAGCCCATGGACAGTCCACGCTGGAGCTGGCTCCTGGCAGGAGCTGCAGTCCCTGGACAGAAGCCCATGCAGGAGCAGGTTTTCTGGCAGGACCTATGATCCCATGGGGGACCCACGCTAGAGCAGTCCATTCCTGAAGGACTGTACGCCATGGAAAGGACACATGCTGGAGAAGGGGAAGAGTATGAGGAGGAAGAAAAGGTAGAGACAAGTGTTACAGACTGACCGCAACCCTGATTCCCCATCCCCCTATGCCTACTCTGTTATTAATTAGCAAAAAATTAAATTAATCTTCCCCAAGTCGAGTTGGTTTTGCCCATAATGGTAATTAGTGGGTTATCTCCCTGTCCTTATCTGGACTCACAACCTTTTCATGTTATTTTCCCCTCCTGTCCTGTGGAGGAGACTGAGTGAGAGAGCAGCTGGGTGGCAGCCAGCCAAGGTTAATCCACCACACCTGTCTTTTTGGAATCATCTTTGTCTTGGTAATTTCCACAGGATGTATGAAAGGAGTCTCGGAAGCCTGAGGCTTTCAATCATCCCTGAAAAAACACGCAGAGGTTTCTTAACTGATCCTTTACTGATCTTTAATTGATCTACAGCCATCGTCACTGCTCACTTGCCCCAAAACACTTAGTCATTCTCCAAGTCTGGACTGATAGACTGTCACAGAAACAGTTTTGTTTCCATAAGCAAGAGAGTGGCATTGTGAGGAGGAGGAGGAACAGGCCAGCAATGACACTGGCAGTCAAGACTCCACATACTGTAGTGTTTGTGGTGGTACATGATAAAATTTGATAGCATTGCTCCTGGCTCAGAGGCAGAAATCAATTGCCAAATGCAACAGAGATTTTTATTATTATTATTTGTTCTGTTTAATGGCCAGAAACCTGTCATTCTTTCCACCTCCAAACTGCTTTTCCATTAATCGAATGTATATGCTCTCACTGCTGTAGTTGTCTTAGCCACGTCCTGAGCTAAAAACAGTATGAAAAATGTTGCTCACTATGACAGAACCACAGCCAGATATTTTAATTCAAAAGCTCGCATTCATATGTTGCTTTTCATGATGCTGTTCTAGATAATACCTTGAGTTTCCTTAGTCCAATGCATTGATGCGTCTCTAATGGGTTATCCTTGACTGCTGAGGTGCGTGACTGTCCTTATACGCCAGTGCAAAAGAAATGGATAATGATGTTTTCTCACTGAGCTACAGTGATGGGTTTTGACTGTTGCCAGCAACAACAGTGAGGCTGTGCACAAGCAGGGGTTGGTGTGAGCGCCATGAAGCTCTTGACTGCTTGGGCTGGGAGAGCACCGTACACGGGGCAGCCAGCCACAGCAAGGCTTCTCCAGACACCTTGGGAACTGGTCATGTGGAAAGTTCCTAGGAGCAGGTTGCAGGAGTGGTCTTAAATGGTCCTTTGGGGCAACTCAATCCTTGAAACTCTGGTCATTACAGACTAATTTGAGATGATTACATTAGTGTAAAGGCCACTGTATTCGTGAGGAAGGAGTTCATCATCCCACTCAGTTACAGCAGAGAACACCATAAATCTAATAACCCCAAATTTTTTATCACAACATTCAGTGTTCATCATAAACAGACACGACTTCATCTGCAAGGTGCTTTAATTATTATAGACAACATACTAATGCTTTCCATGTGGCCATTTGGCACCTAGCAGCTCAAATGAATTCCCCCTTGGAAGTTTACTTTCTAAAAGGTCCTGAACACTACCAGGCCTGATTTATTCATTGTTTCTGTTACAGAGGGAAAGCAAAGAAAACCTGATAAGCTCTGCCTGCACTGGGACATAAGCACAGCTTTTTGGAAGCTGACAGTTCAGATGAAGATCTGACAGGGTCAGCAACCCTTCATGAGCCTGTGGACACAGAGTGGTCAGAATAAACTCAAACTTCACGGCTTGATAAGACAGACTTTTCCCAAAGGCTAGGTCTGTTAATAACTCCTGCTCACATCAGTTTCCATAATGCTCTGGAGAGCTTTCCTATCATTTCAGTTGTGAAGGAACCGTAAGGCCAGCATAAGCAACTACACGTTACAAGAAACACAGTGAAGTAAAAAGGAACCTTATCTTAATTGCTCCGGAAAAAAGACAGATTAAAAAAACATTGTTTTGTTTGTCCACTAAATACAATTTAACAAGTGTCCACCCTGCCACACCTGCAGTCAATAGATTTTTTGTACAATTTCTCGCTGACCTCAGGCAAGTTGTTGTAACTTAGTTTCCCAAAGTTAAGGAAAAAACTATGTATCTGCTATTCCATAGAATAGCATCGATACTATTTTAATCATTGTGAGAAAAATGGAGGACTTGTTATTATAACCAATGTAAGAATCTATCAAGGTGGGATTTTTTTTAAGTTTTTTTTTTTTTGCTAATACATTGCTTGTATTATATTGCTTGTATATATTTGCCAAGCAAATATATATTACTTAGCATAACTCATTTTTAATGTAAAAGCTAGAACTTGGCAGATTTTACTTGAAGTGTAGGTTTAATACGGCCCCTATGATCTGGAAAATAACTTGCTATCAAAAAGAAATCTGTTTTAAGAAAAAAATGAGTGAAGTAAACAGCGGAGACAGCAGTTTCTAAGTGGGATGAGAATTGTCAGGAAGAAGACACAAATGAAGAAATAAAGTGATTGGGTAACACAATTTAAAAGAGTTGATGGAATGAAGCAGTGGAAAAACAGACTTTAAATAAACTGATGAGAGGAAAGATACTGGAGAACAAGAACAGGCATTCAAGTTTCAAAACGCTCACTACTGAAAGAGGAAGTGAGGGTGGGTATACAGCTGCTTCTCTTCAAATTCTAGCACACCTCAGTTCATGGAATACAAGAATAAAACTTTTTTAAATACAAAAGGGCTAAGCAAAATATTTTTTTTCTTTTTTTTTTTAAAAATAAATTCCTGACCTTTAAAGATGTAGACTATGTTTTCACATATGCAATGTGATATGTATGAAAAGAAAAATACTTTCTTAGGAAAAGTTAAAAATATTTAAGCAGTTAACCGGGTAGGCTAATGCCACAGAAAAATAAAGTAATTTCTCCTATTCATATGGATTTACTCCTGTATCAAAAAACTAACTGGCTTGTAATAAGTTACCATACCTTAAACTATGCTAGATAGTATCTTTCTTGCAATGTTTCCTTGATTTCAGTAATGTCTACTAGTGGTGTGGGAGAGTCAAGAGCTTGTGGAAAGGAGGAAATATTTAGGTAGAAAATTATATTTGTAATTTCTCAGCAGAAAAATTGATAACACTGTCCAATTATCAACTCCAACTGCAGGAACAAAGCCCAAAATAACAGCCAAATCTAATGTCAAGCAAAAAATCAGTATCAGTGAAAATAACATTTTACCTGTTTCTTCTCTCATCTATTTACTTACATTCTTGACTTAGTATTACTGTTGCTGTATTCAGGCAAATACTCAGCAAGAGAAATCCCACTTTCGTGTAAAAACCACTTATCTCCATAGGCTGTTAATTTTAAAAAAACTCTGTACCTCAAGATGTGAAAGTATTTGCCAGATTTACTTTATTCGTATTCAATCATGATTCCAGGCCCATACAGGTTTGACTCTTGAGTTATTTGGATCTTGTAGGACTGTGGATATACAGATTTTGTATTCACACTGTATTGAACGTTTCTGGAGGTAAACTTAAACCCTGGTCTGAAATACTGTAGTTCATAAAAACTGCATTTTAAAATTTCATGTCAGAAGATTTACACACTGTCTCCTGTAAAACAGCACTACTAAAGTTTTCAGGATCAAAACTGCTTAATTACTAAACCAATGAAAATAGAGTGGAGGATACTTACTGATTATAGGATCAGGAAAAATTAAACAAATTCTAGGAGGCTTTATAGCTTTAAGAGATATTAATACCTTTAGCAACACCTTCTACATGAGTTCCACAATTTCTAAGAAGATGTATAGGGAAGTCATCGGGCTGCAGATGTGTCCAAGGTTTTGTAGGATGTAGCTTTCTTTATGTTTAGAAGAAGAATATGGTGGAGCCACACCCTGAGGCATAGGCAGCAGGAAGATGCCCTACCAGACTGTTTATGGATAAGAATCAAGGGGAAGGCCAATAAGGCAGATATCATGGTGGGAGTTTGTTATAGACCCCCCAACCAGGATGTAGAGGCTAATGAAATATTCTATAATCAGCTGGCAGAGGTCTCACGATTGCTTGCCCTTGTTCTCATGGGGGACTTCAGCTTCCCAAATGTCTGCTGGAAATATAACACAGCAGAGAGGGAACAGTCCTGGAGGTTCCTGGAGTGTGTGGAGGACAACTTCCTAACACAGCTGGTGAGGGAGTCAACTAGGGGAAGCGCCCTACTGGACCTACTGTTTG
>VYXH01001819.1:0-13612 GCA_013397275.1 Burhinus bistriatus
TTCTATGATTCTATGATAGCCATATACCTCAACAAACCCCTACATCTTCTCAATGGCCCAGCAAGACCAAACTTCAACCAGACACCTGCTCCTGTGGGAAGGCTGGCTTCCCTATGTGTCCAGCCTTTTGCCTCCCATACATGGTGGCTAGATATGGCTGTGGTCTTCTGTCACTCACACTAGAAGAGAAACCTACAGCAGATAAATCGCTATATAGTTATTGGTCTGTAAACCACTGCTCTTTTTTGTTGGCTGGTGAAATGATCCAGAGCCCACACTCAGTTCCTTGAGCCATCTAATACCCTTTCCACAGCCATTGCAAAATTAGTCACAAGCTATACCATAAGCTTCCACCATTATCACCCATTAAAATTCTTCCTTACTTACAGAATGTTTAAACATATATTATTATATCATGGCTGATATAACCATGGCTGACAATGTGGGTGGGGAGATGAATAAGACTTTTTTGGTCCATTTACTTCTTCCAGTGCCCAAAAGCTTTGCCAAAAATGCAAGAAAGGAAGCAATCACTCAAACAGTCCAATAAACATTTTCTTCATGTGGTTGATCTCACGATACAGCAACCACAGTAACTATAAAAGTTGCTAAAAGAAACTTTTCTACCCCAGATAAATGATCTTATCCCACAAGAAATGTTTGTCTAACAGAAATAGGCAGTACACTAACACAGCTACATTAACTGCACTTTATTGGTTAGTATTATTAAGTTCCTTCAAGAATGAGGAATTTGGAGGCATCTGTCTACACAGGAGAATACTATCATAAGCCTGGACACCGTTTCCCTACCACCCACGTGTAGGCGTCTTCTTTGACAATGAAGAGAGACATTATGCTACGTGAATCACCCTGAGGGTGCTTGTCTTTTTCCGTTGACTAAGGAAGGCAGGTGACTAGGTCAGTGAAGCTCCTCACCTGACAGTGCTCAGAAGAGTGCCTAATATTAAGCAAAATTCATTCTGTCTGATACCTGTTTGGTATCGTCACTGTTCCCCTGGAATACAAAATGGTGTTGCACACAGGTCTTCACTCAACGAACTGCTCCCTGCTTCCATGCATAGCCATATCTCTGTTCTTCTCTTTCAAATCTTCTTTCAGACAAATCATTTCCTTTACACTTTTCCCCAAGTGGAGACTTTTGCTCTATCCTGTGCTTGTACTCTGGTCTGGTGAATAGTGCCTCTGGCTTTTTTAACCTAGAAGTTAACGCTACTAAGTTATCTGGGTAAAAATCTGTTTCTCTCCAGATGTTCAGCACAGACTTGTGTAGAGTGAGAGTGGAAGGAGAAGACGACATAGCCCTCATTTATAGTAATACAGATTTTTCTGTATTCCCACACTGCCTTACACTAAATATTCTCCAAACTTCAGCTGACTGTCTGAGGACAACAGGCAGATGCTGGAACTTGTAGTAAGAGGCATTTTCACTGTGGTTTCCTGAGAGTAACAGGAAAAAAGTGGATTTTTGAGTAAGACAAAGAAATAGGGTAGGGACCCTGAAGATGAGCTAAGGGAGGTCAAGCTGCGGCAGTTAAAAAAAACCCTACTTCTAAAAAATATAATCCCTTTAGGGATATGAGTCAAAAAGAAAGGGTGGAAGATGATAATTTATGTGAAAATTGGAGAAAAATAAAGGGATGGTGTAACCTTGGATGGGATAAGAGGATCCTCTGCTTTTCTACTAATTGCTCCATCCCTTTCTTACATGTTTGAGAGCTTCCTTACCCTCTGCAACCAACATTTGAACTAGTGGCTCATATTCAGAGCAAGAACAGAGATGTAGATTTTGAAGTGTTGAGTATCTGCATTGTCCATGGACAGTAAGCTGTAAAAATCTTGTCAGATTTACATGGGAATCTAAACACAGATGTAGATACCTAACTTTAAATGGATAGGCTTGAAAATGATTGTCTAAATGTAGGATGAGACTTTATTTGATAAATCCCAGGTGAATAAACTTGGCATCTGAATCATATCCATGCACAGAACTTCTGGAGGGCAGTTATGGGAGCAACTTCTGGGCAAGCAGAAGTAACTTGTAAAACTTCTTTTCACATTCTTTGAGGAAAAGCAAATGCTTAAAATTACCTTCCTTTGACAGCCTTGGAATAAAATTTTTACAAGTTTTTAGACCTTTTTTTCCTCTTAAGTTTTTCTCTGTGGTTTTAGTGGCTCTTATAGCTATAGCATTATCGTGGAAAATAGTTGAAAAGGAAATATTTATGAGATCAGTCCTGCAAATACAGAATACTGCCCATAGTGCATATTCCAAAAATACTTTGTAGATCCATAAAATACTATGAGTAATCAGCCATAGTAAATAGTCCCAGAAATGTCAATGTGCACACACAATTCTAAGGGTGTAAAGGATGTAAATGAAATTCAACATTTTTACATAGTAGTGCCATTCGTTGAACAGATAAAAATAATAAATAGTGTTGCCTTAGAGTTAAGACTAACTTTGTGTTTTCAGACAATGAACAGAACTGTTCTATTAGTTTCATGCATTTCTATTTTGCCCAGAATCCATACCTAAACCATTTCATGAAAGTCACATACCATTTTTTTGAGCATAAACAACATTCCTCACTCACAGACAAAAACATGATGATCAGCTTCCTTGAATAGCTAGCTAAAGGAGAGATGATGAATTTATTCCCCATTCTCTGTGGAGTGGCATTTTTTTTACACACTGACGTGCTGTGACGAGCACTTTATGATGCATAGCTGACTGGCTCTAATACCACTTGATCCTTTATAAATTAAGAGGCAAGAAGCTGCAGCCTATCATGTAACTCCATTACTGGGATTTGGATTAAGAGTGTCTTGCACATGTTATTGTCTTTCTTTTAGCTGCTACATGTTAGGTGCCTTGAGAATAGCTTTTAGAAACCTTTTTCTCAAGTCATCCTTTTACTGCCCATCTGGGCTCTCCGAAAGCATCTATTTGCCAGTGAGCTGCATGGGTCCAAGTCTGGGGGAAAATCCTGCAATCAATGGAGAAAAAAAGTAAGTTTAGAAAGAAATGTTTCCATTTCATTTCCATCTGCATTTTGAAACCTGATCCTGGCTACTAGAGTAAATGCTTTTATTTGCATAACTATTTCTAGGTTCATCCTATAAAGATTTTACCTGTTATACTACGGCACTGACAGTTTTCCCAAGAAATCTGTTATAGTAGGTATAACAGCGGTTACAATAGCAATTAGGCCTTTTCCTTTCATCTTTGAGAGTTGGTGGGGTTTTAAAGTTTAAAGACAGCTTGCTTGCTCCTGCATTCTCCTGGGGTATGGGGCTTCCTACTGCAGCACACCCCTCCCACCCTGAGTCACACAGCTCCTGTACACCCAGCAGATGGGACACACGGAATTTTATGGGAAGGAGTGAAATTAACAGGGAGAAGGGAAATGAGACTTTGGACCCCCTCCTCCCTTCTGCCACAACAGAGAAGCCAGACTGATGCCATTATTCCAGCTGTGGCCCAAGGGAAACAAGGCAGAGGGCCAGTGGGACTAGGCAGGGCTGTGCAGGGCCAGGCCAAATCCTGTAGCATGATGGAGAGAAGATACATTTCAATCTTGTTGTCATGAACAGGACCTTCTTCTTCTTGAAAGGCAGAATGTTTAAATCCAGCTGGGTTTCTTCACACTTGTGAGCAGCTGGGCTTTTGTTTGTGCATCAAATAGTTGGAGCTAAGAGGTGCAATTAGCAACTTTGATAGTTGGAGATTGTCTCTTGATGTGTCTTCCGTGAACACTGATACTGTTACCTTTATTCCTCCAGACAATCCTTTTCCTCTCTATTGGACTTGCATGGCATGTAAACCCAATCCATCCCCCATCAAATCAAACCAACATACTGAGAGAGGATATAACCACCCAGCCGTGGGCAGGATGATACCTATAAATCACAAGAGGCCAGCTCCAGGCAGTAGCACTGCCAGCCACTAGTGTGGAGGTCTTGGCAGATTCACCAAGAAGCTTTTGCTGCATCACAAAACTCTGACTGAGTCATATCAGAGCGGAGGACAACAACCATTAGATGCTCTGTCACCTACACAATGCAGTTTTCCAGGGGGAATGAAATTAGAGTGTAACCGCTGCCAAGACAGCTTTCCTGTTTCGTTAAGATTTTTTCCCCGTCACTGGCTATGGGATGCTACTAGAACGCTGCTAGAATGTGTAGCATTCACAAAATCAGACACATATTCTCATAATCAAACTGTTACCACAGCCAGACACAGGCGGGCTAAGTGTACCTATGCTCTGATCCACTTTGCACACTCTTATGATCCCTGGCCTTCTTAAATATCAAAGTTGCATCTTGAGATAAATCAGGGAAGTTGCCTCGTCCTTATACTTTTCTTAAACATCTGCTTTTGGCCACTGAATGAGACAGATACTGGGCTAGATGAAACTTGGATATGACCTAGTACTACCATTCTTATAGTCTCTAATAAAAGAAGATTGTAGAACAGCCAGGGATTCCAGGAGGCACTGCTGTTCGAAGGGAAGGCACTCACATGCTCCAGTGATGGGCAGCCATCCAAAACACTAAGGTAGATGGATGGCAATAAACTCTAGAGATAACCAGATGGCTCCCAAGCTACAGAATGAGTTCACAACAACGAATACTAATGGTCTTCAGCCATTTTATGAACTTCTCACAAAATGCCAGAGCTAGCTATTACATGTCTGAGCTTCTTAAACATCAAAGCTGTTTTCTTAAAGTTGATTTATACAAGCCAAAAGAAATCATGTAATTTTCAGTTAAAACTTGCAGACCACAGAAATAGCATCCAAATTTTTTCCTAATAATCCTTTCTGGCTAATGGATTTTTGGGTCAAGTTGCTGCCTTTCATACTTTTATATAGCCCAGTTACAGTTCTGCAACTCTCTCAGTGCAGTCTGAGAACAGCAGCTGAAGTTAAATTGCATGCAGGCTGTTGTGATCCTGTCCTCTGCCCTGGAGAAGCCATGCACCGCCAGCCATGCTGTTCTGTGCCTCTCTGTTGTCTTGCTGCTGGCATTTGTGCAAGCAGAAGGCGAGTTTTTCCTGGAAACTAATTTGGCTGAAGATGAATTGCTTCTTTCTTTTGCTGGGCTCGTTTTCAGTCAGATCAGCTCCTTCAAATTCTCCAGGTAGCGTGGAGATGAGGAGGTGGACATGTATGGTCAGGGACAGGAGAGAAGGGCAGAATTTGCAGCCTCACACTAGCTGAGTATTAGCTCCTGAGGAGCTCTGCTGCTAGCAGAAGTATGAGACACCCTGGTTCTGCAGGTCATGGGGTGATGCAGTTTGCAGGTTTAGTTGAGACCTTTAATTTGATCCATAAGCTCTCAGAAAAAGCCACCCTGGTACAAATGGATCAACCAGAAAACTGGGATGGTTTACATTCTTTCAGCGATTTGCCTGCTGTGAGAGGACATTAAAGAACTGTCTGGCCCATAAGATGCGGCGGAGTGTTTCTCTTCCTTTTAAGCCCCAGTGATGTGCTTTCTATAGTTCCTGTACAAGCCTCTGCTTTCATTCCTTGCCGATTTTTTAATAGAAGCACACATTTATATCAAGTACAATTTCTCTCTCACACCTGCCTCTCCCTGTGCTGATCATCAGCAATGATGCCTCTGAAGCAAAACACTCGACTCACATTTCACTGGCAATCATTGCCTCCTAATATTCTCAGCACAGCTAGAGACACCATGTATACAAGATTGCTCCTGACATGAGAGAAGGGATATTTTAACATTTCTTCTCTCACCATATCAGTAAAAGTAGTAGATATAGCCTCAGTCTAATGAGGGAGGGGAAAGGAAGGCTGTACAAAGCTACTGTACGTAGGAGCTCCTACACCAGCCAGAGCAAATGGGAATTTAACACCTCCCTCTACACCAGTAAATCTACTCTTGTTTACAGACATCAGAAGTGGAAACTGAATCAAAGTTCTTCTAGCAAAAATTTTATTTCTGTGATCTGCTTCGCTATGTTTACCATGGCTTAGATTATGCATAAAGCAGGCATTCCTGCTGTTCGCTTGATAGACCAGTTGCTAAAACTCACAACTACTGGATGAAGAGTTTTAGTAAAAAACATTTAAACCTAATAGGACCACCTGATTGTCAATCTTATGATTAAAAATTTATATCACAGGTAATTCAAAACTGGATTTTCAACAATGTGGTAGAACAATTAAGAAATAAAATCTCCCTTCAAGATCCAACAGCTTTTTAAATGTAGCTGCTTTCCAGAGTAAAATGTTTTACTGTCACGACCAGCTGCAAAGGAAAAAAAATGAAGACCATCTTCCCCTTCAGAAGAGTCTACACTTAAAACCTGCTGTAATGTTTACTGCTGCTGCCATAGACGTTTAATCCTTCCTCTTTGAACACCAGTGGATACAGGATTGTTCCTTGAAAAGAAATGTTTCCTCTGCCTTGTAAAGCACACTATTTCATGAAAAACTTAATTTAATAGGAGTTGCCATGGTTACCATCACGGGAGTGCTTTTGTGAATATGATGATCATTCACTGTGTATATGTGACAGGCTCAGGATGCTCACCAGAAGCCAGAACTGTCTCACTGACCTCATAGAAGTCACACCAAGTTCGTTGTCTGCTTTCCTAGTAAACTTTTCACACACGTGGCACCACATGACACTTGCTAGCACTCCCGTCGGAGTGACAACTGAAACATTTCCACTGTGCTTTAATGGATGCGTGCCAATAAACTCTTAACACTTCCATCAAGGGAGAAACCAAGCAAACACTTGAGCATCACCTAACACCCACTCTGGCTCAAGCATGGCCTCCCCAACTCATCAAGTCCACAGAAGACAACTACATTCTCCATCCATCAGCCAGCACAGATCAGAGTAGCCTCTAGCAAAGTGGGCTAAAAGTACTTGGAAATATGTGCAAATTTGTAGGTCTACATCCAGCCATTGAGATCTTGAAAGCACCTCTCCAGTCCCAATGGAGTCCCAGATGGCCCTGTTTGGACTGTGCCGGTGCACTCTCTCTTGCAGGGCACCAAAGGAGAGGTGCAGTGTAACACCTGCAGCTGGTGACCAGAAAAAGGGGAATTCACCTGCATGACCTCCACATGCCTTCACATAACTGTGACATGTAGCCCTTATACACCAGGCTTGCCACGTTTAGGGCAGTCTACACTGATGCTAAGTTCTTCTAGGTTCCCTCACACCAGTGAGGCTGGGTCAAGATTTGGAGCAAAGGCTCACCTTTTATACTTTATCTGGGATGTCAAGACCAACCAGTGCAGTCACAGAGCCTGGGGACTGATTCATTATTGCCTGGCGCAGAGCCACTGCTGGTTCAAGCCTGGTTGCTGAACCTGGCACCTACATGCAGCAAACTCACTGATTACATCCACTGAAAAGATACGGCTGAATGGGATCATTTGCAATGTGAGGGCAGCAGGAATTCCTTCACGTGCATGATACAGAGTCACCTTGACTTCACGTCTTCTGAGAAGGGCTTTCCATCGCGCATCTTTGTCAAGCCTCCAACTAGATGGTTGCACAGAGATGGGGTGCAGCTCTGCTCCCCCTTGTACACCCATTGAGTTCTGGGCTTCAGGATGATACAGAAAAGGACTCCAAATACTCAAGTTTTTATAGCAGTTGTTACTGAGTGCTAGAAGTTTTCAATAAAAAATTTAATATACTAGAATTAAAGTAAAAAAGAGCAATTTGCTTATAAAATACATATTTGCTGCACTGTACCATGAACTTTGGTAGGAGTGTGCATGCTAGGGTTTTCAAATGAAACTTAAAAGAGTGGGACCTGGGAACCAAACTCCCTGAAACTCCACTGAAAACTCTTGCCTCAGTGCTTTGAAGAAACAGCTTTTTATTGCACAGTTGTATTTACCTCAAAATTGTAGAATTTTAGGAGGTTTGGTGTCTGGCTTGAGACCTACCACAAATGAAACTGACCTCATCATAACCCTTAAAAAAACCCAACAACGCAACAGTCTATGTGAGAAACTGCCACAAATATTTTGGCAACATTTACTGGTCTGAAAATCAGACTTTTAAGGGCTGACCTAGCATGAAGACTGAACCACACGCCAAGCTGTAACTCCTTTCAAAACTGCAATTGTCTCCATTTTTTTTTAATCCACAACCCAGTGTCTTAAGTCCAGTAGTGAATGTTAACAAAGTCTTGACCTGCAGAGTGCTAATTTCCTTTGGGATCACTAAAGGAGAAAACCTTTTCTATAAACGCCAGATCCTGTAAACTGAGAAGTTCATCACTGCAACACCTAGAGTGAGGTGGAAAGTGCCAGGAACGGAATCCAGAACCCCTTATTAGGGGTGAGATTCTGCCTTCAGAGTCAGGTAGCAGAGGATGGAAACAGCGTGATTATAGTCCATTTTGAAAAGTTTTAGTTGGGAATGAAAAATCCCATCCTTTAGCATCTTTGTCTTTTCTTTGTCTACAGTCCTGAATCCTCTTCTAAGCTAGGTCCATGTTCTGTCTCAAAAACTAGAAGGACTTTTTCACTTACAGTATTATGCCAGAAGGAACTGAGTGGCATCCGTCCCCTTTTCTTTTGGAATTGAACAGAAAAAGGAAGAGATCCAAAATGCTGCATGAAAAGAACTGAATTGAGCACTTCTTTTCCCAGCAGCACAACTTTACCACCACCAGAATTTCAGTTACATGAAAAGGGATACATTTTACTCTTCTCTCCCCAGCCTATAGTGAAGCTCTGCCACTGCATAGAAAGAAATATAGGGGAGAGGCTAAAAATATCCTGTAAGTGATACCAGAATCAGTAGGACATTCACATGGGGCAATGATCAAAACAGCCACTGCTTTTCACTCACTCCAGAGAGCCAGACTCACACTCTTCTGCTTACACTCCATCCTCACAGCTGGTGCAGGAAAGATGATAGCCCAGCAGGCAGAACTCAGGGAGCAGAAAAGAGATTGAAATTTGAATCCAGGTGTGGATTCATCAGGGAAATTGATGCTTTTCCTTCCTCTTCTGTTTTAGCACATGTATGATCTGATGTGGTTCAGCTTTCAGCTTTCCACTCCACCTTTCTTCAGCTCAAGGCTGCAGCTATTGCTCTCCTGCACCACGATCTCAGTTACCAAGACCATTATGTTAGGGATGAGGAGGAGGTTCTGCTGCCTGCATTTCCTTCTGCGAGGACAGAGGTTACAGCAGCTGGAGGCTGCCATTAGGTAGTGCTTAACCTTGCTGATACGAGCTAAGACGGTTAACCCTGTACAATCTGGACATACAGCACCAGGCACATTTAAAGTTTTCTTTGGAAAGTAGACACCTCCTAATTAGCCACTGTGTAGGACTTATCAGGCTAACAGATTTGAAAACAGTCATAAAAATTCACTTTACATCCTCCTTTAAGTACCTTAAGTCCTATTTTAGATCTGGCCCTAGGCAAGAGAACTTTCTGCAGAACTAGCATTAATTTCATGGCCTCAGTGTTAGTTTGGTTTCAACAACCGAGTGGTTTACTTGTTTGGCTTCTTTGAAGACTGACCTTCTTTGAAGATGTCTCCTGATACTCTTGTGTCTGACAGTCTTTGTGACCACAGCTATTAAATGCTATTTAACGAAAGGCTTGAAATTTGGGGAAATTCAGCCTAGGAATATTTTTACTATATCCTTATCTTTAAACCAGTATCACAGCCTCGTAAGTATAAGAAAGTAATTAAAACTTAACTTTTCTTTTCAACAAACCCTGCAGAGGAGCTAATGTGAAGCTCAGGTAACACAGAAAATCTAAGTAAAGGCCAGGACTTAACACCTCATTCATTAAAATCTCTGAAATGCTTGGAATTTCATGCAGAGAAGTCGCGTTTTTACCATAATTATGTGAAAGAGCAGAATAAAACAGAGTTAAATGAGGCAAATATATAAATAAGAGAGCCTAGAGTTTGTGGTAGCTTTACTAACTATCTTAATTATATATTTCCTTCGAATATTTCTTTTTTCCCTCCCTGGGACAGATGGAATAAATTAATCTTAAATGCAGCATAAAATCTATTCCAGATCCTCTCATATGCCAATGCTTAAACATAACTAACTAGAATAATAAAAGTCAGAGATGGAAAAGATCTATTAGCTGACCACCTAAAATTTTACGTATAGAAATGTATCAATTTAACTAAACCTATTTCTAAATATTTAAGGAGGTTTGGTTACATCTTAAATCAGTTCAACAGTGGCTAGAGTCAATTTATTTCACTTTGAAATCATACTTTAAAGCAAATGGAAATGACCTGCTTTTAAGCATAGTTGCACTAACTAAACAAATGCCTGTGTGTAGACGAAGACAGCAAGGTCTGTCCAGTCCTGGTAACACAGACTACCGATACGTCCTTTGGGGGGCTCGGGGGCCTCCACTGCCATTGCAGTTGATGGAGAATAAATATTTACCCGCTCCCAAAACAGAGGCCCAAGCTGGGAATCAAGATATACTGAACTGATGTCTCAGTTTTGCCTCTCTCTGGCCTTGGACAAATCTCTTAACATCACATTATGTCTGAAAACACATTAATGCCTCTTACGTGAATAATGATGATGCAAATATGAGCAAGCTGAGAACCAGGTCATGCCATACCTTCATAACCAGGCACGGCATTTTGGTCCGAGTCCTAAAAGAAGTCATATGCATTTAATTTTGTGAGTAAATTGGTTTAGATGGCAGTTTACCAATCACAAAGGATAGAAGAGTTTGTTTCTGCATATTCTGAACTACTACATAGATGCCTGTACAGGACTGTTCTGTACGAGCACTTTTTATAGCATTTTGTCCAAACTAGATTTTAGCAACTTCTGGGGGAAAGGCAGCAGAAGAGGGATTGTAATTAAAGAGGCGTATTCCTTACCTAAAGCCTTATATTTATGGGAATGTTTATGTGAAATCCTCCACATAAACTGAAAAATCATTTATACTGCTTTCAGAATGACATGCATGCAAACCTAGCCAGATATTCAAAACAAATTAAATACCAACTTTCCTATGCAATGATTTTTTTCTAAGTCTTGACGAATAGTAGAGGCTGAAAGCTTCTTCTAAAGATCACTGGAGACACACGGTGTCTCCTGTGATGCCAAGAGGCCACAGGACTGCACACAAGCCCAGCGTCTCCGTCACAGAGAAATGGGAATTCACCAGTTTCATAATAAGCATTTCTGGGTTTGGTGCCCGCTCCTTGTTCCTAAAATATGCTTACAACACCTTGACAGCTCTTCCCAAGGTGTTCTCCTTTCCTTTGATTTTACAAGCGTCCTACCCACATCCAGATTATTTTAGAGAACCAGGGCCATACACTATTAGAGACAACAGTGGCATGAACCCAGCGTGAGTCTATGTTAACCAATGTTAGATATTACTCCTGTATGCCTATATACTGCTTAATGTACCCCTGGCAAGCGTGAATTTATCTTGAAATGAAGGACATCAATGTCATGCAATGTAGACATAGCTAAAAAAGTACTGGTGGAAAATAAAACCAGTTTAGCACTTCTCATGCCAATGTAAAATTGTCTTGTGCAGTATATTTTTACATTCTTGTCCATTTTATGTCTCAGATATTGAGACTGTCGCTATTTTTCTTTCTTCCTTGTAAGGCACAAATAATAAAAAGTAGAAGGAAATTACTTTTAAAAAAACTTTTTTTTTTTTTCCTTCTGCTCACTNAACTTCTGGGGGAAAGGCAGCAGAAGAGGGATTGTAATTAAAGAGGCTTATTCCTTACCTAAAGCCTTCTATTTATGGGAATGTTTATGTGAAATCCTCCACATAAACTGAAAAATCATTTATACTGCTTTCAGAATGACATGCATGCAAACCTAGCCAGATATTCAAAACAAATTAAATACCAACTTTCCTATGCAATGATTTTTTTCTAAGTCTTGACGAATAGTAGAGGCTGAAAGCTTCTTCTAAAGATCACTGGAGACACACGGTGTCTCCTGTGATGCCAAGAGGCCACAGGACTGCACACAAGCCCAGCGTCTCCGTCACAGAGAAATGGGAATTCACCAGTTTCATAATAAGCATTTCTGGGTTTGGTGCCCGCTCCTTGTTCCTAAAATATGCTTACAACACCTTGACAGCTCTTCCCAAGGTGTTCTCCTTTCCTTTGATTTTACAAGCGTCCTACCCACATCCAGATTATTTTAGAGAACCAGGGCCATACACTATTAGAGACAACAGTGGCATGAACCCAGCGTGAGTCTATGTTAACCAATGTTAGATATTACTCCTGTATGCCTATATACTGCTTAATGTACCCCTGGCAAGCGTGAATTTATCTTGAAATGAAGGACATCAATGTCATGCAATGTAGACATAGCTAAAAAAGTACTGGTGGAAAATAAAACCAGTTTAGCACTTCTCATGCCAATGTAAAATTGTCTTGTGCAGTATATTTTTACATTCTTGTCCATTTTATGTCTCAGATATTGAGACTGTCGCTATTTTTCTTTCTTCCTTGTAAGGCACAAATAATAAAAAGTAGAAGGAAATTACTTTTAAAAAAACTTTTTTTTTTTTCCTTCTGCTCACTTTCTGCAACTGGTCATCTCCTGCAGCTGATAGTAATTTGGTAGTTGGAGAATTTTGAAGAGAAAATTTTAATTCATCAAACCTGGTATTTTCCACAAAGCATTAACGGAAGAGGTTTCCCAGTTCTGGAGTAGATTTATTTTTTTAATTGTCCAACAATATCTAAATTATGGGGAACACAGAACACCACCTCCCAGTTCTGCGCTTGAACCTGATCCAGAAGAGACACAAGTGCTGCTCACCCAGCTTGGAGACACAAGCTAACAAATCAGTTCTGTCCCCTTCTCTTGTCATCTGCTACAGCATGAATGACCAAGGGGATTAAAGAAGGACTAATTTTTTTGTCTGAGTGAGGGATTGGATCACACCTATGTAGGCGAATATTTGTGTAAGTGATGGAGAAACAGAGAGGTGTTCACCTCCAAATACAAAACAGGTGGGCACGCATGACATGCACAGGATACAGGATCTTATCCACAACTTTTCACTGCACTCTCACGTTATTGAATACAACCGCCCTGCTACCAGTAGGCTTTCCTACATCAGTATTTCTTCATAGGCAGCATTCAAAATGCTCCTTTTGCATCACATCGTTTTTTGTCATCATTACAAAAATTCTCATGGGGTCGGAAAACCATCCGCTGCCCGCTTCTGTGTGTAATCTCAAAAGGATTGCATTTGATGTAACGAGCAAGTGCCAGGCAGCACTAAGGGAGACTGGAGAAAGCTCTGCACAGAACAAGACTTCAAATAAAAGGCTGTGAGAGCGGATACTCCAAAAACAGATGGGTAGTGAGGACGCCCATCCAACAGGCTTTCCTAACTTTCACTGGATACGGGGCGCCGCATCTCCCAGCCCTTCTTCCGACTGGAAAAACCGAAGTGATACAACGAAGGTGCTGAATTTCGGTGCCACTTAAAAGACGGTGGCCTGTCGACAAGCGTGGATGACAGGCTTTCCCTGCGGGACGGGGGTATTTTGAGGGGACCGGGCGAGGCAGGCGCTCCTCTTCCCCTC
>VYXH01001819.1:14122-63041 GCA_013397275.1 Burhinus bistriatus
CGCGTCCCGGCAGCGGCGGGGCTGGGGCCGGGGTGGCGGGTGGGGCTGCGTGTCCTGGGCTGAGCCTCTCGCCGACGGACGGGACCGCGTCCCGGGCAGCGCCCCGCTCAGCGCGGTGGAGGGACGGGGGGGGATCCTCCCTGGGGAGACGGGGAGCACTCCTGCCGCGGGGCATCACCGTGCGCGGAAAGACCCGGGGAATTGACCTTCTCCTTCGGCTGAGTAGGGGAAAGCTCCCCATCATCCTCCTTCTGCGCACGGGGAGGAAGATGCTAAGGGATCGTGGCCGTAGGCTTTAAGTTTGAGCTCCAAAGCACATTGTGCTGCCTCAGCGGTGGGGCCCAGCGCTGTGCTTTATGGGCTGTAGACACATTGATCAGGGCTTGGTGCCGCACAATCCCTCTATCCCTGGATAACTTGTGTTGAGGATAGTCTGGAAGCGTGCCCAGCTATCTATGCCGTCCTTGTGGCAGTGACACCTGGACAACATCAGGCAGTCAGAGCTGACTCCTTAGAAGGACCGTCAGAGAGCCACAAAAGCAGGTTAGATTTGTAGGCACCCTGAAATTGGGTTGCTGTTGTCGTGACACTCATCGTACTGACCTATGAAGTGCTGCAAACTTTGCTGGTGGTTGTCCAACCTGTAAGTGTCATATAAGAGTCAAGGAGAATGACTTTTTTTTTTCTGACTTCATCACCCCACTGCCAGAGGTGTGCTATGTTTGTTAGTTGGATGACTTCTAAGATCATGGAGCTGCAAGGACGATCCATGAGGTCCCCCATTCAGCTCCCACCTTCAGCCCATCTCCGTGGGGGAGAGAGGGAAGTGCTTTCCAGCCTGTCCTACATGCTGCTGCCGTGTCATCTTGTTGGTGAGCCTTTGCTCCTTCTCTGGCTCCAGAAAGACAAAAGGAGGTTGTCCACTCGTGTTAACACTGTTCTCTCCTAGACCTTCATTCGCCTTTCCCAACTTGTATTTCCCAACTGTATTTCTCCCAGCTCTTTGTCTGGTGTATCTCCTTTGGTCTCTAGTCTGACTGTTGCATGGGCACGAGGGTGTGTGCATAGACAGGTACTTCCCTTTGCAGCAAGGTCAGACAGCATTCCTGTTCTTTCTTTGACTCTTTCCCTTCTTCCTACCATAACAGCACATGCTGTTCAGGTTCAGGGAAAAAGAGGGTACCCTAATCTCAGACTGATACTGGTGAATAGTAGCACCTACTGTTGCATCAGGGCACCATGGTGATGTATGATACTGAGAGCGTAACAAAACTGTAAAGACAATTGTTTTTTTGCAAAGTGGTGTCAGGTGCACAGCACCAAAACTGAAGCAGCAATATTACAAATTTTAAAAAAAAAAAAGTGGAAATGGAATATAGCGATCTTTTTGCATACATCCAGCTATTAATTAAAATAATTTTTTTTTTTAATCTCTTCTGTGGTCTGGGAAGTTAAGGACTTTTTCCATCCCCCTAAATAGTTGTAGTATCGTGGTCACACCTAATGGGGAAAGTTTTAAAATGTTTTATGTGACACGAACATAAAGGAAAAAATCCAGGCCTCTTTCCAGATAGTGGGATAACAGGGTTCATCTTTGGGGAGTGTGGGTAAAAGGAAGACAAAATAACCAGTGAATTCATGGGCTGGTTCAAAGCTCAAAAAATCCTTGATGGGTCAAGTCACTCTTAATTTGCTGTGTTTATCTAGAATAGAAAAACCCGAGTTTCCTTGGGAGGGCCACGTGGAAGGTTTTGACCCAGCTGGTGACATTAGCCTTTAGACCTCAGTGACTGTCATGACAGCTGCTTGTGTCTGGTGTTAAAGAGGTGCAAAAGCTGATGATTTTATGAAGTATCCCTGTCCCAGGCTTGATGCTGGAAGGTGTGGGTCTGTCTGAGGAAATAGAACAATGACATATGGCAATTAATAACTGCAGTGCTTTGCACTGAAGTTTATTTTGAAAAGCAATGGGTCTCTGCATTTCAATTATTATTTTTAGTTCTGTTTAGCAGCTATTTTAGTCTGATAAACATGTTGCGTATGTCTCTTTCACAATGTTTATATTTCAGCTTTCTCACCAAACCAACTGTTCATAGCACTTGCTTTTCCCTCTTACCAGAAGATCTGCTTTTTGCTTTGTCTCGGTCCCATCACAGCTATTGCTAAATTGAGCTGGTTTTGGTTTTCTCCAATTACTCAGTGGTTAAAAAAAAAAATAATTAATTAACTATTATGAAGTTCAGCTGTCATCTTCTGCAAGTACAAGGAGAGACAACTGTCAGAGTAATTCAGTAACAGTTTTACATCAAGCGGTCCCTTTCTGTCACTCAGGGAACAATAGTGGATAGTGACTGTAGTAAATCCAGGCGCGGCAAGCCCTTGTCATCTTGATGATCGTATGTAATGATGTGTGAGCTTTTACACAGAGCCTTACGCTGAAGCTGCTTATAGCAGCGAACCAGTTGAATACATCAAGTACTCTACAGGGCGTATGTTTCTTAAGGTTTTGCTGTGGCTTCCAGCTACAAGAGCAGGTAAAACTCTGTGCTGCAGGCAAGATTGGTTACACTTTGAAGCCTTCCTTTTCCTGATCCCTTGGAAAATACCTTCCTCTTACTGCATTTGCCTCAGTGAATGGGGTTGGCAAAGAGGCTGCTGAACAAAAATAGTGTATTTTGAGTTCCTGAATCCAATAAGAATGGATTGAGCTGGTGTTGTCACGTACCTAAATAAAGGGCGTAGAACTTATAAGTCAATTAGTTTATATTGGCTATTTATTAATGAGATTTGAAAGAGTTTGACCATCCTTGGTCCTAGAGATTTTGCCTGTACAAATTGTGTCTTCTCAAGAAATGTATTTTTGGGTTTTTTAGTATAAAAACCTGATTTTGTCTGCTACTGAAATCTTTTAGCCCAGAAGTATGTGAGAGAGAGCTTTCTCTGGTAATAATTTTAGTAGTGGATTTGTACTATGAAACCTGACATTTTAGGAAGAAAAAATGGTCTTTCTTTGGTCTTTGACTAGAAAGCAAACAGAGGGGAGATCGAGTGGAAGAAATTGAAGGGAGAAGAAATATGTAGGTTTAAAGAATTGTAGATAAATTGTAAAGAAAACCAAAAAATCTAGAAAAAATAATACTAAGTTACCTAAAATGAGTTGTAGAAATGTTCATTTTCAAATTTTCTTGGTTTTACAAGCCATGCCAAAGGCGTTATTTCACTATCCTTACTCTGAATAGCGGCAAAGTTTTTGGGGGCTGAAACTCCCAAGATGACAAACTAAAACAATTTTAGAAGTTGTTAGACATGTAATTTTGAAGCAACGAGACAGATTCTTGCTACCACTGATGTCAAGGGCAAAGCATCAGCTGAACTCATTGTATTCAGGACTGGTATCTCGAGTGACACATAGTGGATGTGGAAAACAGGTAGTTTCTCAGACCTAAAGTCTTACATTTCTGATTCCTAAACTTTTGTTTGGTCCTGTTAGCTGTGTTCAAGAACTACTTCTGTAGGAACGCTCCCTCTTATTTATCGAGTGTGTATGCCTTAACTGAGCATCAGACTTCAGTGAGATAGCTGGCATTAATGAAGATTTCAATATATGTGACAATTCCCAGCAGAAATTCACTTGTTCCCTTAGACAGCTGTGAAAGCGCATGTCTTAACAGGTTCACACTTTAATCATTAGCTTACTAATATTATTGAAGTTTGCCTAAACCCTTAGTTTTCTCCTTCCTCACTTGGAAGTCATTTAAAGTTTTGAGAAGTTATAACTTTTAACTTAAATTGTTTGAATTTGCAACTTTTCCACTTATATTTCAAATAATGTATTTATCTTTTTAGAGAAAGTGGGGAGACGCTATTGAAGTACGAGGGGAGTTTTTTCTGTATAATAAGTTAAAAACCTAAATATTGATGATGCAAACAGAATTCATTAGTAGTTAATTGTTGAGTATTTGACGAATTTTAGGAAGAAGGAAAATTATAGTGTCTCTTCGGTAGCAGATAACTGCCAAGGAACAGTTCAATGATATATAGAGAATCCTATTGCAAAACAGATAAACAAAAGATGCTTGAAGCTTAGGGCACTGTACCATATAGCAGCTGTTTTTAACATTTGTTTAGCAAAATCCATTACTGTTTGGTTACAGTTATACTCGGGGAGGTTGATCCCTCCTTTTAATTTTCTCCCATAGTTCTACCCTGAAATTAATTTTGCAGAGATTATGTTAATTTTTTGACTGTGCTATACTTGTTTGTTGATTTTCCTTGAGGCTCTCACTAGCTGCATGTGTGACTGTGGCCAAATCACAACATTATTTGAGTCTCTGTTAACTTATCTGTTAAGCAGATAAAAAAAATTCTTTCTTTGTTTGTTGCAGTTCTGTAAAATGTGTGAGACTCTAAAGCAGAAAATATAATTGCTAACAGGAGACAAAGCAGCCTATAAAAAAGTAGATGTACCCCACTTAAAGGAAAAAGTACTAAGAAAATTGTAATTCCTGTGTGTCTTCAGTCAGAATGGGTTGCTTCAATGATCAAATTAATAACTGAATGGTTTATTGGGGTGAGAGGTTGTTTTCATGTCACATATTTCAAGCTTAAAGGGATTCAACATTTATGACTGTTATCTGTATGGTAGTCCTTCAATATGACATGTCAGTCTTTTGTCACATATTTCATCCATCCATGAGAAACTCTTGGGAATAGAAATCACTGCTGCTGAAACCTATTTTAAGGCTACCTTGGGGTTTCTTTTTTTTTTTTTTTTTCTGAGACTTTCACTTCCTATATGTCCTTCATTCCAGATGTACCAAGGTAGACAACTTGTCTCTGGTTTGACATTCAAATAATATAAAGTTGAGCTATTTGTCACAAATTGGGGTTGAGGCTCAATTTCTAACCAGATTTAATCAGTAGAGTGAAGCTGTTTGGCTGAACCTCAGGGCAGCCAGACTTGGTGGACGTGGCACTGGGGCTAGGCACTGAAAGTGAGGTTGAAACAGACTTTAAGTCACATTCTGGTGGCCAGGAGGTCTGTGGTGACACCCATGATGGCTAGGTCTCAGCCGGCAGTGAGGTTCACCTCAGCTAACTATAGTTGCATGAAGGTTAGGCATTTGGTATAAGTTAAGCTGCTTCTGTTGTTAGTTAAGAGCAACAGGACCCTGGAAAGGTGGCACACCTGCTGGCTTTGGAGGGGCAGGTACGTGCTACCTGAGTCCTGACGTGTCCATCTGGGGAATGCTCTATGAATGAGCGGTGAGCGGCGTGCGTAGGCACGGTGTGGCCCTGCCCCATCAAATGCTTTTTGAAAGATTACAAACAACCCTTCATCCTTATACAATGATGACGATGGTCTCTCTCACGTGGGGCCTCAAGCAGTGTTGTTGGTAATAAGCTCCTGGGTGTGGTAGTTACAGCTGAGGGATGGGAATCCATCATCCAACTTCATCTCCCAACTAGAAATCCAGAGCAAGGCGTTTTAAGACAAGATGCTGTGAGTTATTCCATTGCAGTTGTCTTGATTACAGAAGTATGATGAAGGTAATGGATTTGCCTTGGACTGATATTAGTGAAGCAGATTGTAATCTGACCCACAGGAATTTGGTGAGAAGAAACCCAAGACAGAGCTACAAAGCTAAATCTTCTGACTCACACATTGTGCTTTAACTGCTATAAAACCCTCCTGTGTGCCCCGTGGAGCGCTTTCTGGGGGAGAGAAGGCAAAGAAGCTGTTAAATACAGCTCTTCATATGAAACGGTGAAATCTGAAACAACCCTAGGTTGAAAAGGCAGGGGAAATGTGAATCCATCAGGTGCCGTTCCATCAGTCCTGGGCAAGCGAAGGATGCAGACAGCAGAAGAGCTAGGAAACTTTCTACGGTTTCATTTTGGGGGGGGATTAAGTGGTCCTTGGGCATATCGTGGTATCGTATTGTGTTAGAATAACTTGAGAGATGTGTGTTTGTTTTACACAGCAGACTGCCTTGTGGAGATGCTGCCTGGCTTGGAAACCCTAGTTACAGGCATGCCAGTGCATTAAACAGCATGTGGGGGTGTCCCTGAGCGTCGCAGCAGAGTTGTCCATATTGTTGAATACTTAAAATGGTGGATGGCATCAGTTTGGGTGGGGCCATCTAGCTCTCTCCCATGTGATTCTTGAGTGTGCTTTACCATGGGCCAGGGACTTGTTTTACCACGTTACCGTGACCCAGGGACCATTCCCAGCAGACCGCTTGCCAGTCTGTTTTGGAAGGCAAGAGTTTTTAATGATACAGGTGCAGACTGTTTCATGGCAGTTGGCCTCAGTCCCAGGCGGTTCTCTTGAGCACATTTGTTTATTAGCGTAGATGTCACCGCTGTAGCTATGTTAACGTGATGCTGTGCCATGACTGATCAGCACGCTGAAGGAACCCAAGCACAGTGCAACGCTGGTGTAGCTACGTTGCTTGTGTGATTCAGAGATGTAACATCATCGTGCTTCTTACCCAAAGAAACAGGTTTAGAGTGTTTTAATATACCATACTCAGAAACTGCAAGTTGTGCTAGCAGCTACTTACTGGTATTCAGAGGGCTATTTCCCTTTCTTGGGTATTTTAAGGCTCTGTATTATTAATCAGCAATGAGTAGTGCAGGCTGATCTCAGAGGATTGCTCAGGATCGTTTGTCCTCATGATGGTCTTGCTCTCTCCGATAACGCACAGTCCTGTTCCTTCAATGGCACTAATGGGAATTGAGGTCCCACGTTTATCTCAAGCTTCTACATTCCTATTTTAATGTCTCTTGACATGTTCACAGCTCCTCTTTGCTGGTGGGCTGACGGTTAAGCACAAATTCTTTGCAGACTGATGTGTCTTTTGACTGAGTGATGAGCCCTCCTTTTCAGTACCTCCCACTGCTTCAATACCCTTTTTGATCATTTTTTTTCCTCATTATGTGCCTATAAAGGGAACAGTCCTCCATTTGTTCAGTTTCTGTCCTGAATGTCTCTTTCCTTTTATCTATAATGTAATATCTATCAGAGGAAATAGCTTGCTGCAAGACCATGTAATTGGCCTGGAACCTCTGAGCCCCAGTATGGCCCCACTCTGTCACCATTAAAGCCCATGAGTGCTTTACTCTTGAGTTATCCTAATGGGAAAATCCTTTTCCAAGGGAACTGATAGAAGCCGATACTTGGGATGTTTAAAACAGGGATGGAAAGAATGGGAAGGAACAAAGTTGCTTGATGTCCAGAGAGTCTACATGACCCAGGAGATGTCTATTTCTGTACTTAATTTTTCTAATGCATGATCTTGTCAAAGGGAATGTTCATTGTCTGTAGTAGTCTAAAAAGCCTAAAAGACTTATAGAAACTTCAGAATTTAGTATGCTAAACAGCCGACTATAAGGGAAAAAAATGTATTTTGTAAGCCACTTCCCAGTGCATCTCATGAATCTGAATGGTTTGTGCAAATGTTTTGGAAATACTAAGGATTTTACTAACACCATTATTTTTGTTCTTAAGGACTAGATTGAGGACAAAGAAATTCTAAGAAAGGAAGGAGTCAGAGGGAGGACAAAAGGTGATTCAGGTTGGCCCTGAGAGCACGTAGAGAGACTCATATTCATCCCATTTGGTTTTAGGCATGTAGCCGAGGGTCCTACTTTAGGAATGTGGTTTCTGTAGGCTTCATCTCTAAACAAGAGCAAGGGAGAGACACACTTCAGACCCCTCTTTTTATTGACAATAGAGGGAGCTTAGGGAGGTTACAGTCCTCATTTCGGCATCTGAGGTTGACATAAGCCTTTGAGCTTAATTATCCTTTTTTTTTTTTAATTCTGTGTATGTCAGTTACACAACAAACATGAATTAAATATTAACTTGAACCATATTAGAATTGCAAAAAAACCCCAATAGAACTCTAAAGCCTATTAAAATGTGTCTGTGTAATTAGTCTCCAAGCACACTGTTGTCTCCTCCTTTCTCACTCCCCATCTTTTTATTTTTTCTCTTGTCTCATTTTTCATGTCCTGCCTGTACATAGACTGCCGCTTCCTTGGTTCAGGACTCATTAATTCTCGATGTCCTATAATGTGCCTGCAGCACTTCAGGGTAATAAAATAACAGTGTGAAGTAATACCAAGCTGCTTCTACTTGCAGTAAGCAAAAGGCAAAATGTTGTCTCGCCTCTATCTGAAATACAAGCAGCGCAGATTCATATTGAATTAGCCACCAACTGCTGAACACAGAGACATTGAAGGACAGCCCCGGGCTGTTTTCAAACAGAAGTGCAGACTAAATGAAGCCTTGCTTGGGATGCTTGGAGGCAGCTGGGTATATATTGCTTGCCTCTGGGCTTGTGAAGAGTGACACGGTACACAGTTTTCACACCCTTCCAAATATACACGATGCCAAATGATACCGACATGACTTGCTGCTGAAAATACCATGCAGCTTTATGGCCCGCACAGCACTACTCAGCCAGCCCCTGGGATCGCTTCCCCTTGGTCCCTGCCCAGAGCGGACCGGTGGTGTGTACGTGGCCCAGCAGTAGGAAGAAGGAGGTCACCTTCTCCGCTCATGTCGTTACTGCCTCTGCCTTTCCCAGCTACGCAAGGGTCCTGGGGGAGGTTGGTTGAGAGATATAGCACTTCTTTATTCATTGAGGAGGTGCTATGTAGCAGGTATATATGGGGGTGGCTGAGAGGGGCTGCTAATGACCTAATCCCGTGGTCTCTGCCATGTGTGACAAGGATGTTTTCTTGCTCCCTGGCGTTAGCAAAGCGGCTTGGGATGCAGGATTTAGTAAAGGAGAGAGAGTGAGAGACAGCTGCAAGCCCCCATCAGCAATTCTCTCCCCAGAATTGCACAGACCTTTTTCAAAAGCTACAATAATCTCATGGTACTTGGTGGTATTGGTGGATTTTTTTTTCATGAGTATTGTGAAAAAGTCAGATTGTGTCATCTTTCACCAGTCCAGCAGGATTGGCAAGAAGAGTTGTGAGTAGTTCCTCATGGTCTTTGCCACCTAAACTAGCAGTCTTAGCATCTGATCTGCAGAATACTGAGTGCTAAACATGGGGCTATGAAATATGGGGATGACTGTAATTGCTTTATTTCTTCTGCAGAGATATGTCCATGTTACAATTGAAAGCGGCCACTGTAGTTATGTGTGGTTGATACCCTTTATTCCCTTGGATGCCTGAGAGCCTAGAGTATGAAGGTGTCCTGAGAATACACTTAGGTGGTATCTATTTCCAAACAAATATCTTAGGAGTCAAGGCTCACATGTTTTTTTAATTTAAAGCAATATTGCAAGCTTGTTGCAATTATTTGTATAAAACAAGCATTTAGATTTGGATCCACGAACTGCGTTATGGCTTCCCGAACAGTTTGCCTGTTATGTTAGGGCACTGCAGGGCATACACGTGAGACGTTATTGGTGGCAGAGAGCTTTGGTGAGCGGGGTCTGTTTTGGCAACCCAGAGGGTGGGGGAGTGGAGGCTGTGTGACTATGAACTCCAAGACCAAATACTCAGAAGTTGAAATGATTTTTATTTTTTCTTAATGTTCAGTGATGGCATATTTGTTTTACCTTAGTATTTCTGAATCTTTAGGACTTATGTGGGCCATGTTTATGAGTTTTAATCATCCCAGAATGGTGTTTTCAGGAGTGTGGGGTTATATGCAGCTGCAAAATTAATTGCACTGTCGCTGAAAATACTTAACTGCTCTGACTTTCTCCGGTGTAATCCGGTGTCGTGGTTAACCCCAGCTGGTAGCTAGGACCATGCAGCCACTCACGTAGTTCTCCCCCTTTTCCCCCAGAAGGGCAGGGAGAAGAGGGAGAAATGGAGGGGAAAGGGGAAAAAAACCCAACAAACTCGTGGGTTGAGATAAAGACAGTTTAATAGAACAGTATCAGAAAAGGAGAACAGAAATAGTAACAATAATAGTAATGACCCAAGTCACTCTTGCCACCCGGTAAATTGGTGAAATCGGTACCTTCCCGAGCAGTCATCATGGATTCCTGCCACCCGGCCAACCCCCATTTAAATACTGAGCATAACATCTATGGTACCGAATAGTCCATTGGCCATGCCCTTGTTCTGCCTGTGCTCCTTCTCAGCTTCTATGGGAAGTTGAAAAAAATCCTTGAATACTATAAATGTCACCTGGCAACAACTAAACCAATATGCATTATTGACATTCCTTTCATACCAAATGTGAAACTGTAGCAGCCACTAGGAAGAAAATTAACTCTGTCCCAGCTGAAACCAGGATACCCAGTATGTACTGAAGTAGAACCAGTGGGCCTGTGATTTTACTGACAGATGTCTTGAAGGGGAAAAGGGTTTTCTAAAGCAAAAAGCTTTGTCATCTAAATGTTTGTATTTTGGTACTCATTTTGTGTCTTCCCTGCTAGTTGTGACTAAAGAATAACAAAAATTCTGCTCTTTGAATAGAGTTCTCTTAAAGAATGGCGGGGGTTGGAAGGGACCTTCCGAGATCATCTAGTTAAAAAAAAGAAAAGAAAAAAATCTGCAAAGCAGCATTTAGACGACATAAGGTGAGGAAGATGAGGAGCAGAGTCAAAATCTAGTAGACTTCTGCTCCTAACCTGTGCCTGAAGCAGCCTATTCTTTCCTTATGCAGAGCCTTCTGAGCTTTAATTTTTACACCTAGGGGCAGGTATCATGAATAGCCCCTAGTTGCTTACTCACTCTACGGAGGTGTTTTCAAAATTCATGTGAGATGCCAGTTTTTCTGAGGCCATGTTCAAAACCTCTTCCAGCTATTATCTTAGCACAAAAATAAAGCTACATGGGTGTTTTAATATGCAATGTGAGTTAGGTTTGGTACATGTTTCATTATGTCTTTTAGATTTAATATGGTCTAACTAAAATCTTTGTCTTGCAGGTCTGAGTACAGCCGTATGTCCTCTACCAGCAGTGAGTACAACTTTGCGAATTTTTTTGAAATGGACTCTCATATTTTCTTTTTTCTGGTTGCTAGTATTTATTAACATCAACCTAGTGTCATGATGGAGTTCGCTTTGACACAGTAAAGCCCCCATTCCTTCTCTTCTTGGATCTATGTCTAGAAACAGTCTAGAAAATTAAACTGATTGGATGTTTATGAACAAAATATGAGCCATAAATATTGGAACTCACAAGAACGCAAGGCAAAATGAGAACAAAATCTGTAGACTAGTATGGCCAGTGCGAATAGGTCCTCAGCCAAAAGAGTTTGCAGTGGTGAATGTCATTAGAGCTGGGGGATGCAGGAATAATTGAATGCTTGTTGTAAGCTGATGCCAAGGAAGCACTTGAGAGCAAATTCTGTGAAGCATTTCTTTGATTTCAAAGATGATAGAGGCTCTAGTAAGTGTCACAGTCTTTCTAGATGTTTACAATAGCCAGTTGAATTTCAGGTCATCCAACTGATAAAGGATGAATCCTCATGTCTGGATTATTTTTTCTTTCTTTTTCATCAATGCAAAATGTCTTTTTTTTTTTTTTTTAAGGAAAAAGGAGTGCTTTTTCAGTCCTCTCTCTACCCACTCCAACGGTTTTCTTAGTTGTAGGACATACTGTATCCACAGCATTTTGAAATGCAATAATGCCTATTCATACACAGCTCCTAGTATCTCTCTCTCTTGTCGAAGTGCAAGGTGATGCCTGTCTCCCTGATTCACACCTAGACGTGAGCTTTATTTGTGCCAAGCAAGCACATCAAAAATTCACAGATGACTAATTGTGGTTTATAATCTGGGTCTTTAAGTGCCGTGAAAACCAGAGGGGAAGAAAGCTGTCAGTTTTTTCTCATTCACACATTCTGGCTGAAGCGTGGAGAGGGTTATTTTCCATCTCCCATGGTCTTCAGCGGCGGGCTTTTATTGATTTCAACAAGAGCTGGATCAGACAGTGTTTGTAATGTCTGGCTCCTGAGCTGATGCGACTAGCAGGGAGTTCGCTGTCTTTCCTCCATCTGCTCTGTGTGTATGTGTATATCTGAGAAAGAGAGAATTCAATGCAGCTTTTTCCCGAATCCTGTTGTTGAAATAGATTTCTGGTTTCCCGCTGTCAGATGTGATTCTTGAAACAACTGGGAGGCAAAATCCAGGCAATCAACTTTTCTGTGATAGTAAGAGCATATTGGATTTGACTGGTTACACCAGATGTGTGCCCCCACCCCCTCAGCTCACAATTTTGGGTGATGGCTTGGGGAATACGCTGCCAGCTTCCTCCACTTTTTGGGTGGTGACTCATAATTATTTGCCTAGCAGGAGCGCTTATTTGGTGGATAAGTTCAGAAGACTTATCTGTAAGCCTGTAAGTAAAGTATTTCTCATCTAAAAATTTGGGTTTGATCCCTTAACAACTTTGCATGACTGCTGCACGTTGTAACAAGGTAACAAAGGTAACAAATTACATTTGTAAATCTTTGTTTTTATTAAATGAGCTGTTTGTAAGGGTAATTTTTGGTTGTGTGGGAGCTCCAGTGTGTCCTGCTAACTGTGGTCACCTCAGTGTCTTGCTGGCCAGAATATGTGGGGATTACAGTTGTATTTCAACACCAGTGATTTGTCAGTACAAGGAGGTATTATCATTCCAGCAGAGACACAAAAGGTCAGGAGAGAGGACGGTCTCCTTCTTTCTCTTTTCTGCTTCCAAGGCAAATTACATTGATACAGCTTCAGAAGTAGCAGTATTTAACTTTGTATTTTGTGGGGTTTGTGTGGTCAGTTTGGTCAGACAGTGCAATAGTAACAGGAACAGCTACATAAAAGAATTTCAGTAAAATAGAAATGCTTTCATGTCAGTCGCTGGCTGTCAGGGGGTGCATAATGCATTTGAAGAAAAGATCATTGGGGAAGAGATATTAGGAAAAAAAGGTTATTTGGCCACTTTAATTTCTTTGGTGAAAAGATTGAGCAAGTGGAATCATTCATAGTACAGAAAGCAGTCTAATCAACGATGCTGTGAGGCCTTAACATAATACAAAGTAAGCTGTTGTAAATTAAAAAGCACAGAATCTCCATTACCTAAAGCTGCTTCATCTGAAGCTCCTGTTCTAATGAAGTGGAGTTTATCTGAACCAGAAGGATTACAGGCTAATTTGGTTTTACGGGGGTCTTATTTGGCTCCGATTTCAGTGTTTAATAAATGAGTGATCCTCTAAATTTCTGGATGAACTCCACTGGACAGCGGTTTTCCACAGACATGCCAAGAAAAGGATAAGAAAGATTTAGCAGGTGAATCAACTACAGCAGCCTATATCACGTGCTGCGATGACAGCAGCTGAACAAACTGCAGGACTTTGCACCAAGGCACAAGTATACAGGAACCCCACACCCCACACACCCCCCGCCAAAGTCAGAAGTAAAATCTCGTCAGCTGCTATATGGCAATGGAAGGATCATTCTGTACGTGCATTATTTCTAGTACTTTTTTTCCCTAAGCATATGGCAGCAGTTATAATGGGCGATGTACTATTTTAGCAGTTCAAAGCCCTGCCTGGTGGGTTGGTTGGACCTTGGGTCTTACGAAGCATCTCAATTCTTTTCTTCTTTGCCCTTGTGTCCTAGCTTCGGGTAACCCAAAAAGGCTTTTTACTGGCAGCATGCGTCTAACATTTGTGGTTTTGTACAGCAAGTACTTTGGGAAAGAGTACCCAAGTTTGCAGAGTGTGTTTATTTCTGCAAGAAAATGCAGCAGTTATTTGCCGTGGAGGCTCTGGCTGTTGTCAGGGTGACTGTGTGCCACTTTGCCTTTTCTTATTGAGCAGAGTAAATAGGCCACGCAAAGTTGTCTGCTTGATGCTGGGTTTTGAGGTATTACAGCTTTGAAAGGTTCAGCAGTGTGATTTCAAGGAAGAGAAATACTAAATTAATTTTGACATTTTTTTCCCTGAATTCTGGTGTGTATAGCTGCTTTTCCCTTTGGTCTTTAGCAGGAGGTGTGCTTTGTCTTATTAGGATGTTTTGCCCATTGGTGTGCTCATCATTAATCTAGAAAATGTATTAAGCTTCTTTTTGCTCATATTTTCAATTATGTTTTCAATTACGGTTTTCAATTATCATCAGGGATCACTAATCATATATGAGAGGGAATTGTGCTAGACCCTTGACACACACAGAAGACACCTTTACCCAAAGTACATAATACCAAAATATAAAGACCGTAGGTGGCATATAGATACAGACAGTTGGAATCACAAAAAAATAATTAATCAGTGTTGGTCAGCACATTAAGCAACAGTCTCTGCACATCAAGATTTTAATTATCTTCAAATTGCTTTGAGCTATGTGTTTCAGGGATGATTTTTGATAAGGGAGGAGGAGTTTTGATGGGGGTTGCTCATTTCCTCCTCTGCATAATCTTTGCATTTATGGTAATGGCTCTTCAGAAAGACTCAAACCAGAAGTGGGCATTTTGAAGCAAGACTTTTGTGATTTGTAACATTTGAAATATTCTATACCTAGGCAGCTCTGGAGCCTATTTAACAAGGTTGTCTTAGAAATAATTGTGGAAGTGAGTGATTTTTTTTTTTTTTTAATTATTTTTTTTCCCCTGACATTTTTCAGCTAGGCAATCGGTAGGGAGCTGCCTGGATACACGTTTGTACTGTTCCAGCTAGGTCGGTAAATGAAATGTAAAACTGGCCCTATGGGATAAGATGCAAGTTTGTGGCAGATTTTAGAGCATTTGAGATAGTAAAACCCTGTGGCATGCAGTGGTTCACATTGTGCTTCTCAATGAGGGAAAGGGCTTTCAGTCACCTGCTTTGCAGTTGGAAATCTGGTAATTTGCCTTCCCCTGCCTTTCCTTTAGCAGCTGGGAAATGATTGAGTCCTTCTGGGGTGTTTTTAGGTTGTTCGTATTCTTCCGTGGTAAACCTGAGAGCTGGAATATTAAAATGTTATTTCCGTGTTGTGCATACTTCCTAACCCATGGAATTTCACCCACTTTCTGGCTCTAAAAATTAAGCGCAAGACAGTTTCTTTTGGCAGATTTACAAATATGTGGGTTACCGAGCATGTTTCTTCTGCAATAAAATTTACCTTTAAGTTGTTCTCTGTTTGGTATTCTGTTCCTATGCTAGTATAAATTCAGATCTTTGTTTTGGGATTTCGTCAATATTTTGTCAGCATCATCTGCATCAGCTCCCCTGGGCTGATTTTTTACTCTGATTTTCTCTACCAGTGGCGAGGGTCCTCTCTTTATGGAGGGCTAGTAAGGGCAAGGTTTCTCTTATTCTTGATTCCAGAGGCAGGGTGAGGTGCTAGGGCTGTATCTTACCTCCACACGCCAGCTGTGTGTTGAAATAGGCTGCCCTAATGGTGCTTTGGATGGTAGATTTTCCTTCCTGAGTGGTGTCTGCTCTTTTTGCTAGATCTGGCCATTGGGAATGGGAAATCACCAGCACTACGGTACTCACTGTTTATGAAAAGCCCCTTGAAACCTTGTGTTTGTGTATGCACCCTGAACTAGTCCGACCCTAACCAACATCCTTTTTCTTTCAGACTTATTCCCAGTCTTTTTTAGACACCTAGCAATTCTCATTAAAGACAGTTAGGGTAAGTTAATGGCATGTAGTCAAGTGACAATATTCAAATAAGAAAAAAATGGTTGCCCAAAAGATAGCGCTGTCCTGAATTTGAGGTAAACCTTTGTTTTCCTGAAGCTGCATTGCCTTTTTTGCTGATTCAGTGCTGTATTTATCTGCTCTCATTTTGAGTAACTCTGTTTACTTTGAAGCCAGCTGGGAGGTTAAGGGGTTGCCGCACCTAGTGCCAGCATTAGAAGTAGAAATTACAGATTTGTATGCACTGTCCTTCTGAGGACCCATCAAAAGCTGCTCAGGGGCAGATGTAGCCCATCAGGTAGGCTGTGAGGGGTCGGTGTTAGGCCACCTGTCCCATCCGTGTTCGGAGCTGGCCAAGGCACAGTTAGGTGACAGTTTTCACACCACTTCCATACCATGTGTGTGTAACAATATGCTGCCTCTCTCTTTTGCTCTTTCTGTTTTGTGTCTTTTTCTCTTTTTCATTTTTTTCCACCATGGCATCTGCTTCTTGATGTTACCTGGCAAGAATCTTCCTCTTCCCTCTCTATTTGAGTTATTAGACTGTAAGCGTTGTTGGAAGGAAATATGAAGAGGAAAATGTATCTCTGAATAAAAGAGAGAGTCAGATCCAGCCTAAGTACTAGGTCCCTTATAGAGGAAAGCAAAGTCAGTGTCTCCAGAAGTTCTCCCATTTCTAACTCTTAAGAATTTTTGTTACCAAACACTTGAGAGACCGAGGGATCGCATCTGTCAAAATGGGCACTAATGGAGCTTTTGACAAAAACCAAAAGATGTAGCCTTCCTGGTTGCAGAGATAACGGGAGCTACAGGAGCATAAGGATCTATAGTATTATGCAGATGTACAGGTGCCTTGTAACAAGAGCATATGGAGAAATGGCTTCCTGTTACTTGTGTATCATAAAAATCTGACTGTCTTCACTAAACTGTTAAAGGTGATGAAAACTAACAAGGAGCAGGAAGGGGACGGGTTTGATTTGGGCTTTTAAAAATCTGTCACAAAGCTAGAATTTCATAATATAATTGCTGACTTTAAGTTAAGTTAGTTCAAATCTGTTCTGACCCAGGCACTGCTGGACTGGGTATCTTCTAAGTATATTTCTCCAAACCATGTAATTTAGTAAGTGTAAGGATATAATTATATTCTTTTACTGCAATACAAATATATACTCTAGTATATTGTTTCTTATTTCCATAGAGAACTGAGATGCTTTTACAATGGCTGGCAACGAGCTGTGTTAAATACAATTGTAAAAACAATTTACAGTGGGCTTGCCAGCATCATGCTGCATTTCCAGAAGGTGTTATTATAAAAGGAAGACTAATTAAAGTATGAGGAAAAATGGAGGAGGAAATTGGACCCAAATCATGTAGAGCTCTTAGCCTGCAGCATCTGTCAATGTTGCAAATTCAGGTGTTTTATATAGTATTGAAATCTGAAGTGTCAGCTCCGGTGGAAAATATAGTGAGCATCTTCTGCATATCTTGCCTGGCCTGTGTTATGCTGCTAGAGCTAAAGAGAAATGCTGTTTCTCACTGTGGCAATTGGAAGAAGGAAAATGCCGTTGCTACGTGCCACCTAGCAGGCTTTGGCTGGGCAAAACCTGGTTTTGTAGCTGCTTGTCGTCAAATTCCACCATGATGAAGGAGCAAATGCTTGCATACAGGATAGGAAAGTATAGTACTGAAACACAGAAAGTTGAGGTTGGAAGGCACCTCTGGAGATCGTCTAGTCCAAGCCCTCTGCTGAAAGCAGGGACGGTGAGAGTGGGTAGCTCAGGGCAATGTCCCATCGTGTTTTGAATATCCCCACAGCTTCTCTGGGCAACCTCTTCCAGTGCGCTATCATGCTCACAGAAAAAAAGTTTTTTCTTATGTTTAAACAGAATTTCCTGTATTTTAGTTTGAATCATCAGCTCAGAGCAACATCAGCAGGCCTGGTTGCTCTCCAGTCCCTAATTTTCCCTCTCAGTTGGATAATTTTTAATCAACTTCTTCCTGTTTTGCCATGGTATTTGATCACACAGCACCATCCCCCCTCCCAGCCCCACCAGCATCCAAGTCTCATCCACAAGCATCCACAGATAATGCATCCTGATTTTCAGGAGCTTCAAATGGACCCTTGCCTATGTCAGGAATGGCACGAGGTTATCACTGCTTCTGAGCACCATTGCCTGGAAGCCATGCTGGAGCTGTTGACATTGAGTTATCATTGTTATTTGCACTTTGGAGAAGCTGAGGTTAGGATGCTGTTCTAGTAGGGAGACAGCATGTTGAGGTTGGTCTTACTTCACATGGTTATTTAGAAGCATAAGGAGTAGGGAGGAAACATGCCCTTAAAGACACCGCTAAAGATGGCCAGTGGCCAGAAAGAGAAAATAAAAAAGAAATGAGGCACAGTCATGTGTAAGGACTTGAACAAACAAACGTGTAAATGTGCTTGAAATCAAATCTAGATTTGATTCTTGCATGCCAAGTGTGTGGCATTAACCACAAGCTTGCCCCTCCCGTTGTAAAGACTAAAGTTCCCGTTTAAACGTATTTAGCTTGGAGTAATCCATGTATCAGAATTTCATTCTTTGGGATCATTTAGCACGCACCAAACTGTGTGTCCCATGGTTAAATTACTTGCTACTGGCTTTGGGCTAGCTTTGGATTTCTGTATCGAGGGGGTATAAGTTTATCCTAAACAGTTATGGGACCAGAGCTATCAAAACTCTGTTTTTGTTGTTTTGTATATTGTTTTCTGACCACATCCAGTCAGTTGCTTTTTTCCTGTCATACAAATACAGCAGATAAAAACTGGATTGGTTATTAAAAAAATAATAACAATTTGTGTATGAAAGACAATCTGAATGTTTTTCTAGCTCCTTTTTTAAGCAGAGTCATAATCAAAACCACATAAGCAAATGTTTCCTCTTTCTCATTATCGAGCATGATTCAGAAGCATAGGAAATCTTTGATAGACACCGACCTATCGAGTGCCACAGAATTCTAGTAAAAATTTACAGGAAAGATTTTAAAGAAAGGTAAATTGGATTATTAGGTGATGTGGGTTGAGTTTCCCTCTGTGTAAGTATTACTGCTGCTGCCTCAGAAAACCACAAGGAGCTAGGCAGCCATTTAGTGGGTCTTTTACCCTGAGCAATGGGTTGCAGGAAAGATCTTGGCATTCCAAGTTCAGCTGGTACAGTGATGAGAATGATCTGGAAATTGTTGAGAGGTCTGTCTGAATTGTTAAAGTGCAAAGAGGGAAGCTAAAAAGATAAATCTGTCCCATGGCAACTCCTGACTCAGAGGTACTAGTTGAGGTAGAATGGGAAAAGCCATCTGATTCACTGAGTCAAATGACAAAACACTTGTGAAAGCTGAAGCTATTAAGGCAGTTTCTACTAAATGCGTGCTGTTTTGACAATGCAGACAATTAGTTTCCTTGTTTTATGTCGCAGTACGTTATCGTGGTGTATTTTCTTTAATTTGAACTTTTTAAAATAAATAAATAAAATTTATTTATGCAAGCTCAGTGAAGAACTGGGACATTTGGTAATTGGTGCATGCCACATTCTAGAGCACTGCCTGCCTCATTTTTGTTGGTACCACGTTTGTTTATTAATAGTTTCAGAAAAAAATCTTGCATCTGTAATTTCTAAAAGGTTCATGAAATGTTTCCCAGGTGACTCCTGGCTGCCACCATATGGGATCAGGATGAAGCACCGATGACAAAGCATGCTTTCTATTACTGCTTCCCTTTCCCATCAGCTGGTATGGGGTAGGTCTTTTGAACTGCACACTGCTGTCAGCTGAAAGGATTATGAGATTCAAAATAGTTTTCCACTGCTGTCAAGTCCAAATGGCTCCTTTGCTGTGATGTTAATATTGTTGATTGTCTCCAGAGACACAAGCATGGCAATGCTTGACCATGCCTCGGGGTTTGATCGTGTATTTTCTTTAGATGGGTCTTGAGTGTAGATGCTTTGCTGTGGCTTCTGCCTTCTCTCTGGCTGGGTTTCCCTGCCACCTCTTTGTGATACCAGGAAGGTTTATGCAAAAGCGCAAACTGATTAAAAGAAGAGGTCTGCCTGAAAATTAATACTTTTAGTCAGATCAGTTCTCTGACTGCCACCAGAAGGCACAATCCTGATTACTCCTTGTTTGAGGGCTTCTTTTCAGTCTGTTCAGCAAGTTGTTTCAAATTGCACCTAGACCTGACACATGGGAAGCACTGGAAACGCTTAGCTGGGAATAGTAGGGGGAAGAGTGCCAGCACCGAAGTTTTAAATTGTCTTAAGCCCATCATAAAATCACACTCTCAGTTAACTAGAGTACATTGTGTGAGGTATGGAGCTCATTGTTGGACCAAATTTGTCAGCTGCTTAAGTGTACAGCATTTCTTGGGGTTTTTTAAGGCAATGTTCTTTCTGCCCTTTTATAAAAACCATATTTTTGAGAATCTCAGCTTTATATGGGAGTTGGATTTTAAGAAAAATACAATGCCTGCAATCAAAGGACTTTGAACAGTATGGTGTTGAACTCAGTTTGAATGCTGACATGCATTGTACAGCTTTTGATTTAGTGGTGATTGCTGATGAGAGTTTTACTGAATTACTACACATTGCAGCTCTGTACAGAATCTGATATTAATACTAAAGATCAGTGTCTGGGTTCTTGCCAAGTACAATGATCCATATCTTTCTTTAGGAAAATTTTATGATTGGGAAGGACGTGCATCTTTGCAAAGCTTAACTCTTCTAAAGTGGAAATCTGCAACCATTTGGAATACTGCTCGCTCTCTCTGTTTCAATTTCAGGCCCTCTTCCCTTCCCTAGCCCCCTAAAAACTGAGGCGACACTTTTTTTTTTTTAATTCTACATACAGTATAAAATAATAATAAGACAAATTCATGTAATAGTTGAGCATTAACAATCACTGCACCTTCCCTGTGTTTCTCCACTGGACTGAATTTAGCAGCAATATAGGCTGTTACATGAAGTCCCGCGTCTTACCCTGATTATCCAGGTTCATTCGTGCCAGTAGCATCACCAAACTCACCGGGGCAAATCCTGCGAGCAGCAGCTCACCATTGTGCTTCAGTTCCCCCCCCCCAGGAGTTTCTGATTACTGGTGGTTCTTGTGTGTTTCTGAAGGACACAGAATGACAATTGCCAGCTGTTTTCCACAGATCAGGAATACTTTTCAGGGTATCAAAAAAAAAAATTTCCTTACTGTTTTTCTTACGGGTATTGGGTCTCCTGTGAGAATTAATCTCTGTGTGATGAAGCCATTTGAGCCCCTAGATGGGCAAATAGAGGTAGATTGTGGCTTTTGAGTGAAGACTGCTAAGACAGTGAACACAGTTTGAAGATGCCAAATCATGTGGGTCTGGTTTATGGCATGGACACATGTGCAGACTGAGACACCAAAAGAACTCTTGAATTGTGGTGAACTGTGTGGGAGGGAAGAGGGGAAGTGACAACAGCTGACATCCAGGAGAATATCCCTGAAGGTGTATGAGTACACCAGCATTTTGGGGTTCTTGCTTTTCAGCAAGTTAGTAGCTAAATCTGTGGTTAAGGAGAGTATTGAAGTAAGATTTCAGTGCTCTCCAGAGGATAAGTAGATGATAAGGATTTTTTTTTTTTTTTTAAATTCTGATTATTTCTAATACTGCTGTTGCCGATGTAGCATGTGCAGAGCATATTTTGAGGGAGGAGAACACCAGGTTGCAGGAGCACCATGCAGCAAGAGCAAAGAGCTCATGAAGAAGACCACAACATTGGTGGAAAAATCCTTATCTTGGGGTGATTGTGAGGAATTGCCAATCAATTTGCTTGCTTGTAACCATGGTGTGAAAAAGTCCACTGTGGGTTCCTACAGTTTGTCTGTGTGAAGATCCCATACACCTTCTTCTCAGAGTTGGGGGTCTTTTTTTTGCTGGGTGCTTAATATACAGTAAAGCACAGCCTCTGCTTTGGCATGCCTACAGGCTCCATAAAGCCTAGGTAGAACGCACAGACACAGCAAGGGGAAGGCTGTAGTGTCGGGGACGTGGGATTACACAGCTCGAAACCCAATGTGGCACTCTCATCCCTTTCTTTTTAGCCTGATTTTGAAGGGAAACATGATGTGAACATGTGCTGTCTCTCTTCAGAGAGACACTAAATTCCCACAGGTATCATCAGAACTGAATGAAAGGCAGTGGGACAAACTTTTGTCTCCATGGAGAAAAAAGGCTGTAATGTGAGTTCAAGTCGCCTCTTCTAACCCACAGCTGGACAGTCAGCCCACAGGCAACACATACATACCTTTATACCAGCTGCTTCTTGTCTGCCAGGTAGTTAGGGGATAAGTGAGAAATATGCAGGACTGTGAATGAGGAGATGAGGCAAACAGGGACTGAGAGTGTATCTGTGGCCTAAGGAGTCCCTGACTCCTCACCTTACTATGAGCAGTCAGCAGCCTGACCAAAGGAGTCAAGGAAGTTGGTTTTGGAGGATGTAATGGAAGACATGACAATCACATAGTTCAAGAGCATTTCTTCCATAATGCTCATCACAAAAGCACATCTCATTTGTTGACAAAGTGGCACAGCAAGATAAGATACTAGAACAAGACTGATCTTCAAATAAGCATGTAGGCCCATGAACTTTTTGTCCAATTTTAGTTGCATAGCTGAGGTGCCCGAGATGGAAGTGGAGTTCCTTAGTTCCCACTACACTTGTGGACAGTGGAGAGTGATGAGCCTTATCTAAGGTTTGATTCTGTCTCTCACCGTGGACTACAAACGGAGCCCGGGACAGTCAGCCTCCTGCTGGAGGGACATCTGTCAGGTACCTCACCTTCCATGGGATGACTCTGGGCCGCAATGGTTGTGTTTCCTGTGAAGAAGATGAGGGTCATATGGTTCTGAAGGCAAGCCAAGATGGCGATCTTGGCACCATAGACTATATGACTGCAAACAGGAGAGGGAGTGTCAGGGTGCAGCTGCATGATCAGCTTAAGAAGTGTAGCTACATACGTACCCAGGCCAACGTAAGGGAGTGGGCAGGAGTGCATGGAGAGGTGAAGGGTGTGAGACGGCCCCTTTCAAGAGCAGCTTAAGTTGATCATGAAAGGTTACCCGTAGGCAGATCAGGGGAACGTTGCTGGTGGGGGAGGAATGAGAATTCACTGGGGGCTGTAGCACAGTGGGGAGTTTCAGCAATTGCTGCACCATGTAACAGCAAAGGTACCACATGATGAGAACTGCCATTCCTTTTGCTTGGTCATGCAGGGTCTCTGTGGGCATTAAGTATCACTTTTAGATGAGATTTATTCCCACAGGGTTGCCTGCATGCTGTACACTAAGGGCAACAACACCTCGTAAGACTGTTCGTATTAATGTACCAGAGAAGGCTTTTTATCTCCATCAGGCAGATAATGGGCTTAATTTTCCGGCTTTATTTTTGCTCAATACTTTTTTTTTTTTTGGTTCTACAGCAACTGGATAACAGCACAGAGAGCCTATATCATGTGCTCATCTGGAGGAGCAGATTGACCATTTTGCCATGCTTGTCAGTATGCTGGTCTGCCGTGCATTGTCTATACTACCTTAGTACGGATAGAGGAGTGAGCATCCTGGCACCATTGTCTCCATTAGAGAATATTCAACTGCAGCTCCGCAGGAAAATGCTGCTCTGATGGGACCGTGAAAGAGGTTTCTCCGCTTGTTGCTGTGCTGTGCAGAATATCCCCTTTCTTATTGCTTCTGAACATCCTTCATGAGTTTGAGGTGGTGTGCAAAGCAGGGCATGCTGAGAAGCACATTATCCTGCAGCCCTGCATTTGTCAGATGCTATTAAACAGCGGGGAAAGAGAACGGAGGAGCTGGTGAATCTGTCACATCCTGCTTGTTCAAAAGATTATTGATGCTGCATAATTCATCAAAGCATGACCTAGCAGTGGGTTCTGCTGCCAGAGGTGTCCAGTAACCACTTCTGTTGCAGCTGCCCATAAAATAATGCTCCTTGTCTATGAAAATAGCCTGTCTTTGTGTCTGCCCGTAAGCATTTCAATTAATTCACCTAAAACAGTCAGTCTTGCCTTGGACTCAGATAAAATGTGAAGGTCCTGTTCAGTGAGAAATGCTATCATTTTGACATTTCTTGGTGTTTTGGAATGGGATTGAAATAGGGGAATATTGGCATTTTCTGTGCAACAGAAATCCCAGGAAGTTTCAATTAGGAAATATCATAGTGCTTTTTTCTGACATTATTTATACAATGATTTTTTTTCTTCTTCTTACATTCCCACAGTTGAAATATTTTGATTTCTTAACAATGAACAAAGTATGCTGATCTGTAATGTTCAGTTTTGAATGATTTCATTACCTTCTGATAGCAATTTTTTCCTGATAATGAAGTACTGCCTGATGGGAGTTGCAGTTCAGAAGCTTGGTGCATTCACTCTGACCCTCTCCCATTGCCTGATTTACATCTCCTGTAGTCCATCACACACTTTGGTCAGAATGAAATGTGAAATCTTACTGCCTGATGTAGTGATAAAGGAATCTAGTCTGTATGGTGTCAGGGAGGTTCAGGTGTTAGTTCCCACGAAGCAGCATGCCACAGTGGGAAAATGGAAGTTCATCTTCCAGTGTTCAGATTCTCAATGCAATATTGCGGGTCAGCTTAAAAAAAAATATTTATGTCAAGTATTTATAGGTTGAATACTTCCTCTGAGTTTCTTGGGTAGAAGATTGGAAATGTAGGTGGCTAGAAAATGGAAAATATCTTCCACAGTTTGGAAATGTACTTTTCCACGCACAAACTGGGGCTGGGATCCAGTCTGCCCTCTCTCTTTGCCATACACTCCGTCCTAGCTCACATACTTAGCAGGTTTGCCTAACCCTGTAGGTAACTTTTCATTAAATATCTCCTGGTGAGTCTGTGAGAGGTCTTTGGGTCCATATCTTGATCCATCAGCAGAGGGTTAGGAGAGACATTTCAGGGAGACAGGTACTTATCTCCTTCCTAAGCTCTGCTATGGGCTGGTTTTAGGCAGTCAGTAGATTTCCAGCCACGTCCACTGGAGAAACCTGGAAAATCAGATGTCATCAAGACTGCTGAAGGTGGTGACTTCTCCTGAAATAAAAAAAGTGGTTGGAGCACTGCCCTGAGGAGGGACAGGTCCTCGTGCACAGAAGCTCCAGTGTAAAAGAGGGACCAGACTGCCAGGTTGTGGCCAGATGCCGCAGAAACCATTCTGCTGGAGCCAGGTGTGCAAGAGTCCCGGGGTCAATAAGCAAATGCAAGAGGGAGACTTCTCTAACCTAGGGTTATTCAGGTGGCATGGGAAAAAACTCTGCTCATTTCTTCTAGGGATGTTTTGCCTCTTGTGTGGTTTAACGTAAAGTGCATACATACTCCAGGGAGAAGGAGTTGTAGCTCCAGTTCCCTGTACCTCCAGATGAACCTATCTGCTTCCCAGCTGCTAGAGTTGCTGACCTGAAGTTACACCCACTTGTGCCTGATTTGGGCCAGGAGCCCTACCTTCCTGGCCAGCAGCAGCAAGGATGGTGTTACCAGATACCGGAGTCTTAATGGCACCTCTCAGGGGTGGTGGCTGCCCCTCCACTTTCCACCCCAGGGGAGCAGAGCATTTAACCCATTGCTTCCTACTTCACCCATGGGTGTTTATGTCATTAGATCGCTGCTGTTTTCATAGCTGTCCTGCTAGGCACCTCTGGCCACGGGAGGGCTGGGCAGCTCTGGATGCCAAGAGCATTGTCTTGTGCAGACACCACTGTTCCCTACGGAGTGAGGGGGGAGAAAAGGAATTAGGAAGGCAAGATCATCCTCCGCAAGTTTTTCAGAGGTGGCAGCCTCTCTCCGTGCACTCAGCAGGAGACGTAGGCAACTGGGTTGGACAGACAGGTACCTGTCCTGTCTGTCCCCAAGGCAAGGCAGCTTGAATTTCAGTGAAGACATACCAAAATGAGGCAGCTGGCACAGACAGATGTGACAGCACCCACTGCTTTCTGTCAGATTGTCTTTCTAATGAAAAGAGCCTGGTTTCTGGGCAGGGAAAGGAGGGGAGGAAGAACCACAGGGCAAGAATGCCATTCTGCATTGCAGGACTTTCTTTTTTCTCCACTCAGCAATATTGCATCAGCAACAAAATAAAAATAATACGTAGAGAAGGACTCATCCAAAGCTCAGTCATAAAGTATCAGGCCACCTTCAGCTCCCAGCTTTAGGACATCAAGCATGATGGCCCCGCAGCATTTGGTCTGACTGTTTGCTTTAACCTGTCATGGGTGGTTAATACTACCTAACAGAGGAGTAAAAAGTTTAGAATTGTAGAACACTCTTCCAATCCTGGTAGTAATTACCTCTTAGCAATGTTAGTGCTTTGCCAACTCAAAGAGAACTAATCCTCTTCTGTCATAGGAAAGAAAAAAATGTAATAGCTGTGAGAACTGTGGAGCTTATTTTCAAATAGATGCCTCAGCATTTTGATATGTTCTGTGGGATTAACTAGTAACACAGGAAGGCTAATACATATGCAGAGTTTTCATTTGCTTCTGTGACAATTTGCCCTCGGCAAATTGAACTGTGTCATGAGAAACGGTGTCGTTTCCCCCCCCTTCCTTGTCAGCTGAAGCAAAAAGACTTGTTAGTAACATAGAAACAATTTGCAACTTATCATCAGTTCAGAGGAAGTTTCTCTTAGCTCCTTGCTTCGTATTTCTGCTTTTCTTACGTTTCTCTTTCTCTTACCAAAACAGAAAGGGCTGCCATCTTGTAAGCACAGAAGCCACATAATGAAAGGTATAAAAGTGTTGCAGTAAAAGCATCTTTGCTAACATAAAGTAGATACTGAAGCTCTTTCTGTACTGGTTTGTTACACTTTTTCCCCCTTCGGCACAGTGGCTTCTAGCTCAAAAAAAGATGATTTGCCGTGCTGTACGTATAAGCCTAGCTCCTAACGATGGCTTTGTGCCGTGCTTTGGTGGTCTTCTGAGGCTGGCTCTGCGAGCATCTGGTGCTGATGGGCACAGGCAGCGATGGCTGCAGAATACTAATGCTGGGGCTGGCTCCCACGAGGCTCCAATTTTGAAAAATGCTTTAGCCGTTCACTGTCCGCGCGCCATGCTGAGCAACAGGAGGGCAGAAAAGCCATGCTCGGGGATTTTTTTTTTTTCAATGCAGAGCAAGAAACCGACAGGAACGATGGGTCTTTGCTTCACGTTGTTGTGCCCGGGCTTCTTTCAGAGCTGCAGTCATTTATATGCATAAATATCAAGCCTGTCACTTGTTGCAGGCTTTGATAGCATTTGTGTAACAAAGGAAATGGAGGGAGAAAAGAGCTGAACATCTTCTATTCCAGTCTTAGAAAATGAATGACTGCGTAGCTATGGCGATTACTTTCTTTCTGGTTTTATTAGATCACTGTTCTCTGCAATTTGTCTTCCTTCCTGTCCTGCTGTCCTGTGTAAAGGACCACGAGGGGACCTCCCCCCGCACCCCCTTTGTCTTTCTCCCACACTGTGACTATCCACAGGGGTTATCTCAAAGAATTACCTACCAGTAACAATTGCCACAGCAAAGCCTCTTGCCATACACTGACACAGATTTTTTTTTTTTTTTCTGCAATTTTTTCCTTCCATTAACCATCTGACAAAGTCACTCCACATCACCCATTTCACACAGAGATATGAGAATTCTGCTGTAATTGTATTTTTGATGATTTACTTAATTTTTCTGTGTCTCCCCTAGGCAAAATGCATGCTTGCTGTTTGCTCTGTATACCATATCTTTCTGCAGCTTCTAAATTGAGGCTGACAGTATGTTTACTGGTCATCTCTGGAAAGCTATGCAGTTGCATCTAGCTTTTCTCTGGGTCTTGCAGCTATTCTGTATTGAAAGACAACTAAAATACACTACTTGTATAACACTGCTTTTCCATTAAAGCAATTGCTGAAGTATCACAGGAATGTTACTCTCATGCCAGGAGGGAGGAGGGAGAGGTTCGTACTGATTGCCAATAGGAGGGGAAACAGCCTGTGAGACAATCCCCCTATTAAATGTGGTCTGCACAATGAAAAGCTTGGGAAGCCTTTCTAAGGCTTCACACATTTAGGCTTTGTGCCCGGTCTTGGGGTCTCAGTTTCAGAACACCACACCGGGGGAACCATTTCAGCAAAAATATCCAGATTACCTGGATAATTTAGAAAACTGTCTTGGATCTCCATTCACATGCGTGTTTATTGGCATGCAACTCCGACAGAACAGAAGTGACAGTTTCTTCCCTGCCCTCCAACCAGCCATTGCTCTGCTTCTGAGCTATCAAAGGGGTTTCAGGGACAACAACAGATAGAGCCCCTGTGAACATTCCCAAGGCTAACTAGAGGTTTCTGTTTTCCCCTGAGCAAGTGTAATTTTTTGTGCTTTCTGATTTTACCAGTCTTACCTAATCTTGTAAAAACCTTGAAGCAGTGATATTGTAGTCTTGATGGTCTGAAGACATAAACAGTGCAGGATTTGTAGGGACAAGTAATATCTTTTCCTGAAGAAGGACTTGTGTGCCTGAAGGCTTGCCTGGTTTTTTTCCCAGCTGTATCAGTTGGTCTAATAAAAGATATTACTTCTCCCTACAAACTTTGTCTTACTTATTAAAACAGTTGCCTCCAGGACACAGAACACTCTTAACTGGGTGGAAAACTCCAACATCAAGGTGATAGAGTGGAGTTTGGTGGTGTGATTTCCATGTCCCGAGCCAATTGGCACAAATTAAAACAAGGTGGGATGAACACTGTCCACGCTGATCATTCTGCACATCGTTAGTGTCCCTTTCAGCCCCACTCTGCGTCAGTATTTCTGTCTTTCCTACCTCTCAGCTGATGGGGCAGCTCTTTTCTAACACTAAATTGCACATTGGGTAACATCTTTTGGATGCTACCTCAGTAGAAACAGCAATTCTTACTGTATACTGGATGAAACTTCTCTGGCTTCTGATTATTTTCTTGATTAGTGTATCTCTGTACATTAGTTTACTGTAGGTGAGCTTGAGGGAGATGAAAAAAACACCCAGTGTGAGTGAGTAGACTGTTTCTCCTTTACAGATCACCTAAATGTTGACAACTTGGTTACAAATCTTAAAGGATGTTTTTCTTTTTATACTCTTAGGTGAACTTTCTGTGGAAGGCATACAAGACCCTTTTCTTGTTAGTGTACATATTATCACAGACCCAGGTGAATCCAAGACTCTTCAGCAAGCCATCGATAAGCTTCTAGCCTGGATCCATCCAGACCTCCAGCTGTTTCGAGTCTCAGAAAGACGAGTGCCCAAGAAGCGCAGGAAGCCAGGTAAGGCTGGTGTTTCTCAGCCAGCCCTTGCCGTCATTTTGTTTCTGCAGGAGGAATATGGAGAAGAACCGATCTTGCAGCTCCACGAAACCTTTCAGCGGCCACCTTGGCATTACCACCACACAGAGCAAGTGCACGGGAAGTTCCTGCCTTACATGCCATGCAGCCAGGACTTTTACACTTTGGCTCCAGAGACTCCTCTGTGGGCCATTCGCCCAGTGCACTATGGGAAAGAAATTATCCGCTTCACTGTATACTGCAGGAGTGAAAACTTTGTTGACATTTTGAAATTGTATGAGTTAATACTGAAAAGACCAGTATGTCAGAAAAAAGTGGACTTTTGTGTTTTTCCTGTCTATTCTAACATGGAAATAGACATTCAGTTTTCCTTAAAAAGACTTCCGAAGGGCCAGGTGCCAATGCCGACAGAGTCAGCGGTGCTGGAGTTCAGAGTAAAAGATGTGGGGCAGCTTGTGCCTCTCTTGCCCAACCCTTGCAGCCCCATCAGTGAAGGCAGGTGGCAGACAGAAGACCACGATGGAAACAGGATCCTTTTGCAGGTAAGTAAGTTCAGTACACAGGGAAACAGAAGCACATTTATTGGTTTTGTGCAGGAAAGCTTAACCTGCAGTGGCAGCCAGGAAAGGAGGCTTTCGGTTTTCTGCCCTGTCCTAGGAGAAAGAGCCAGGACAGTACCACTAAAGAAAGAGCTTGAAACCCCTTGCTGTGTGTGTAACTAATCAGGAAAGCAGTGGATGATACTATCCAGATATCAGTCAACCCCAGTTTATGCAAAGAGCGATGTGAGATGAGGTAGCTGTTTAAAAGAATGAGGAGAGAAGGAATTATGAGCCCGAGTGGAGAAATGATGGCTGATGGGTGTAGTTTTATAAGAAATACAGGCACAGAACTGACAGGGGTTTATAAAATAGCTCTCCGTTATGAGACCTTTATGGAAGATAAGCAGAATTCCTGATGGTACTCATTATTTTCTAGCATCACGGAGTGACAAACTGCAATCTCTCTTTTGCACAGTGAGTATCAGGATGGGGAGAAAGGCGGTGGTGAAGGAAAAGAAATGCTCCCTGACGAGCAGCCCAAGAGAGACATTTCCCACAGACTCTCTTTTTGAACTAATCTCAAGTGCTCGTAACCAAGTCCTGAAAGAGAGTTCATTTGTTAGGACATCTGTAGGCACCATACCTGGGCAGTGTACCAGCATGCTCTGCTTCACTACACCCCATCCAAGAGAGATAAAGGGGATAACAAGCAGCAAGCTTTTAATAGCTGCCTGCCCTGCAGAGGGGGTATCCGTGGCAATCCAAAGCCAGGTTAATGTGCATTCCTGCACTGCAGAGGTATTTATTGCTGCTTAGCGTTCGAATCAAGGAGCACAGACCCTCACATTTGGAAGACTGTTGTTTCAGATTTCAAAGAAGGATACTTTTTTAGTGAGTTGCATTCATGAAGCTTGTCAAATTGTCCAACCTTGTTTCTGCGGAGGAGGCATTGTGGGTGTCATCCTCCCACTCTATGGACCTCCCGGAGTGCAGAGAGATGTGTACACCCCCCTGCAGCACAGTACCTCTGGGTTTGTAGCTCCTGGGACTGAAAATCCAGGTACGTGGGGCATCTGTGCTCTGGTTAGTCACATCCAGGTGGTGCTGAAATGTTTCGATGCCGCTTTGCAGATGATGCCCCCAGAGACACCCCATGCCAGAGCTGAACAGCACACGTGCAGGGCTCAGGAGGCAATTCAGCTTCCCTGCCCATTTGCCAAGGTAGTCACCAATTTGTCAGGGTTACTACTTGCACTGTAGGCATATCTGTGTTAGCCTGAGATAACTTGTAAACTTAAGCTTACAAGAGCCATCACAGAACTTTTACAGAGCAACCACACTCACCTACATCCCCTTTTCTGTGTTCTTTTTCAGGAGGTTTCTGCTATGTGATACAACTTTGGTTTATGAGATCTTGCAGTGGTTTTAAGTGAATTGAAGGGAAGGTTAAAAAAAAAAAAAAAAAGGGCTTCTAAATAAGACTTTTGATTTCAAAACAGCAAATTTTCCAAAATTACAGGTACCAGGCAGTACATAGGTAAAGAGAGACTTGCTGAACAGCAGGCTGAGGTAAACCCTGCAAAGAAAATCAGAGTAAGATTTTAACTGTACGCAACCAAAAAAGAAGAGCAAAAGCCTGCTAAGCATGGGCTCCAAGAGCAATTAATTTTCATTTGTGTTCAGTGAGGATGATGCTGCTGAACAGGAGGGCAAAATGGCAAATGGGAATGAAGTTACAGAAATGGAAATTATCACATTGGAAGTGTGGTGAAGCAAAAGAAGTTTAATATATGTAAAATGGGGGGAAAACAGAGACTTAGGATCTAACTTAGATGATTGTGAAGTCATGAAGGCTAGGTCCTGGTATACAGGATTTAAACAAGTCTGTGCAATCAGAAATTGAGCTCTGTAACTAAACTAATGGGAAAATGTCCTGTTTGTACTCAGGTCACTACAAGCCACCAGTGCAACACAGCCATGAAAAGAAAAGTGCAGTCTCTGGTGTGTACCAGAGTTAGTATTCCCTAAGGAGTGTGGGAAGTGCATGTGCCATTGCACAAGGTCCCACGGGATTCACCTGTCTTCAGCCTTGGGCTCCAGAAAGGTGACTTCAGAGAGGTGTGGGTACAGGGAAGAGCTCTCACCCCATGCAGGGGAATGGAGAGACTGTCTTACAAATGGAAACTGGAAGGGTCATCTGAGCCTAGCCAAAGTAAGTCTGAAGGGAGCTCTGACAGTGCTTGAAAAATATACCAGAAGGTAAACGGCAGGAATGGGAAAAGCCTGTTTCACTAAATGACTCTTCTGGCACAGGAACAAAAACCTGTCAATAAATAGATTTAAGTCGGCAGTTGTACATATTGATGGCCAGCTACATAACAGCCACCCAGCAGGTGCAAACAGGTTAATACCCTAATTCAAGACAGGATGGTCAGTTAAGAAAAAGGGATTATATGATGGAGCATGGGTTATAGGAAACACTGAATTTGGTGATCCATGGACTCCTTGTATTCTTTTAACTCATTCTGAGTTCAAAATAATTATATTGTCTACCTTTCAAACTAACAGGACTACATTTTCACTTCTCACAGAGTGTTACTATTAACAATATTATCAATACCACAGCATTGGTAATAATTCTCACTTCTTCATTATATGAACCCAAACAGTGACGTCCTAGTGTTTTTCTGCCTGCACATCAGTTGGTACTTAGTAATCATCAGAATATTTTTATTCATTTCATATGGATACTGCACCTTTTTACAGATTAAAATTACCAGTTGTACCTGAAATGGTAGATTAACATCCCTGTTAAATTACAGGCAGTGTTTAATGTTTGAAGTTTGAATATATCTCCATGATTATACTAACAAGATGTGACCTGTGCGTTTTTCTTGGTGCTCTTACAGGGACTTGGATACTTGCCAGCCAGGTTGATCCATGTTCTTAACCCATTTTGCAAATGCAATTACCAAGGGACTTAGATAAAGTCAGTGCAAGAGAAAATAAAGTTATTCATGGGCAGGATAAGTCTGTTTAATACCCCAGAAATTATTCCTTCATTTCCAAGGAAGCCCTTCAAAATTATTTTCTCACAGTAGCTTTTCCACGTTGGCAAGTTAGCTCCATGGGTGCAGCTATGTACCAGCTGAGGCAAAGGGTAAGCTTCAGTTGGCTTTAGCAGGAGCAAGGCTTAAGAGAGTGTTTGCATCCTGTGGGAAGACACCCACAGTGCTTCACCAGTGCTAAGCCCAGAAGCGGGAGCTCTTGTCAGAGCAGTGGAAAGAATATGTAAATAATGTAGCTAAGAATATACTATATACTGGTATACTGAATATACTGCCAGTTTTATAGGTCTTGTCCAAATTCCTGGCTGCCTCTGCGCATAATCCGCACAGAGACAGCTGAAGTGCTAATCAACTTGCACGGCTGGCAGTGCAACGTGGGAAGCAGGTGAGGTTCCTAACTGATGGACTGGTTTGGCCATGCATGTTTGGGAAGTGGGGACAGTGAGCAAAGAGAAGAAAGCGCACAGATGACTTCTTTAAATTACAAGGATGTCTTTGGATAGGGTAGAAAGGTACATAAAAATAGCATTTGGGCAGAATTTCCTAGCTACTCAGCATGAGAGGGGACATGCAGACATACTTGGGAGGAGGGTGGGTGACAGCAAGTGGATACCTCAGCTAGATAGTGACTCAGCACTTATGCATAAGATCTGCTGCCATTTTACATGCCAAAGAGTACCTGAAACACCCTGAGGAGGTCTTCTGGAAGATTAGACTCAGGACTTACAGGAGTGCTGTGCCCTCCTGGAAAGCCAGGCAGGCACCCTAGGAGATGCCAAAATGGACCAAACACATATGTTCAGGCACCTGATTCATCCTGTAACAACCAATTTCTTGCTGAAATCCCTTCCCCTCCACTATCTCTAGAATCAAGAAAGAAGCAGACGTTGCCAGGAAGCCAAGATAAATAAAAATCCCAAGAAATGGGTGGTTTCTGATGAGTCTTTGCTAATCCTGCCTGAAACAAGGTAGTGAGATCAGGCGTTGTAAGGCTGTTATGGCAATTATTGTGCTAATAACCCTATAGTCTTTATGGGGTGGCTATTTTCTGCCTAGTGTTGTTTTACAGAGCATCTCTGAAATAATAGTGCAAATGTTAACTGATTACAGCTTTTAGAGAGATTTTTGAGACTATTTGCTGAGGTAGTCAGCCAGTGTTCTTCTTACCTATACTGGGCAACCGTAATCTTGGGTTCAGAAGCAGTATAATCGTATTTAGGAAACATGGTTTATTACCTGAAGCTTCAGTTCTGAGAAAAGATTGCCTGTGGACCCAACCATTAAGTGTCATTAACCTGCTGCTGTGCTGCCTGCAAGCTCATGTCTCTGCTGCCTTGGAGATTTCTCCATCACTTGGTGTACAAAATGAGTTCTCTAGATCTAGGGTCAGGCAGTAGTCATCCCCTAAATGGTTTCATGACATCAGCTGCAGTCATTTATGTACAAGATCAGTATGTTACTGTTGAATACGTCCTTGGAGTTGCCAGAAGTCAACCTGTGGGTGCAGATGTCTGCCAGCTGCATGCGTAAAGGCATTCTGTGCTAGGCATTTGCAGTGCAAAATGCCTGAAGATGGGAAGCAGCATGAAGGTTACTTGCCTACACAGACATCTGCAAATACGTTACACAGAAAAAAGAATCAAAAGCCTAAAGCTGAAAACCTCTTTGTTTATTCAGTGTAGTGTACACAGGTGTCTGTGAGACTCATGAATGCGTCTCTTCATCCCCTTTTGTCTGGGGCCACAAGGAGAACAAAAGTGCCTTCATTTCCTTCAGCTTACTTTAAAACATATACGTTTCTGTATGAAAAGTATGGTTGTAGTCAAACTTCACACTCAAGATAGCTGAATGCAGAAATCAGGGAGAATTTTCCTTGATGCAAAAGGGACCCAATGTGTTTTAGGCTGAGAGAAGGGAGCAGAGACAGTGCCTTCTTATGGAGTGCTGGAGACTGGCCATAACTGAAGGTCAGTGAAATGACTCAGGAAATGCAGAAAATACCCTGTCTTAGATACATAGGCAGCAGGGGTGGGTATTACTGAGCTGCTGAGGTCACAATAGTTACAAGATCTGAGATTAGGTCAAAGCTTTTCCTTTTCCTCTCCCAGCCCCAACTGAGACTAAGGAAAACATTTTACTCTCTGCTGCAGCACAAGGAATGGTTTGCCTCTCAAGCTTATCTTGGCCAAGGAGAGGCAAATCTTGGAGGCTCAGGGTCCGCTTCTGTTTCTGTTGAGAGGTTTAGGGTGTGGTTGTGGTTGCACTTGCATCACCTGACCCACCAAACCCTGCCAGACCTCACCCGAGTCTGCCTTTCGTCTCTCCAATACAAAGCAGTGTTCCTTCTCCTTCCCTTAGTTTCCAGTTGGGGTGCCTTGATGGTCATCCAGCATTCATATGATCTTGATAAAACATGTAAATAGTCTAGGAGCATTAGTCAATCTGCTACCATTTTTGGGGCCTTGGGCTTTTTGACACCTCTGTCTTACGCCCCTGCCTGAAGCATACAGCAATTTAGTCTCCCGAAAACTGAAATGCTTTCATCTGCCTCAAGTGTCAGCAAGCTCAGTAAAGAAATGGCTCAATGATTTGTAAAATGATGAACACAAGGTCAGACGGGGTGATATAATGTACCCTTGTAGTCTTAAATTCACAAATCATCTCCTCCCTGTTACTCAGAAGCATCACCAACTACGAGCACTGGGAAATAAAGGAAAGAAAGTGCCATCCTGCTACTGCAGTCTTGAGTCACTACAGTTAAGTACAAGTGAAAGAGAGAAGGGGGAGCAAGGAAGCAGAGAAGGGAAAAAGGAAAGACAAAAACAGGCAAAGAAGGGGCACTTTTGCAGAGAACAGTTTGGTCTGCAAGAGGGAAAATGGAGGCAAGAAAAGAGCTTCAAGCTTGCTTGAATTAGCAGTGCAGATAGAGCACATCTGAACACAGAGGAAGAAAGGCAAGAAAAGCATCAAGGACAAGCAAGGATGTATAAAGGGCACCTTTACAAAAATTACTTTTACTTTCTGTTGAAAGTGGTGAAAATGAGAGACTTTTGGATTAAAAATTGACTCAGTCAAGGGAGGTGCCTTAAGCTGATTTAATTAATCTGTAAGTCTAATACCAACCTCCTGTTTTTAAAAGTCTTCCACTCTGTTTTTCCTTTCGTTTTAGGGCCTTAGGTGTTTGATTCTTCTTAGTGCTAATGATTGGTTTTGGTGGGGGCACAGCTGAATCAGTCGCTAAATGATTTTCCAATTGTTTTTCTTCATCCCAAGGTACTTTGTCTTGTCTGTTAGTACAGTTATCATTCACGGCATAGTAAGGTCTCTGATGACTCTGTACATCTAGCAAAACCTCTTGAGACTGAATATATTTAACATTACAAGACACCCACCCGTTCTAGTTTCACAAACACAGTACATGCTACTTTTCAAATATATTCAACTCAATTTTAAAATTAATTTCTGTATTTTGCCTTTAAATATTCTGCCCTTCTGAATACATTTTGCCTTTCAAGTAAGACTTACTATGGTGATACTGAGGAATAATCTCTGCCACTTTTTTCTCAAGTTGATTCTTTTTTATTATTATTTCTGGATCAATCCCACTGGTTTTAATACAATTAAACACTGTCACACTCCTGTTGAGCAAGGTGGGCAAAATCTGGGCTTGAGATGGTGATGCCATTGCCGTGCTGGCTGTTTGGCTGGGTTCTGACCTCAGCGGAGCCCTGCTGGCAGTACTTAATACAGATAATGCATAATGAGATCAGTATCTGCTTTCTTAAAAAGCAGATAACTTAAAATAGACTGCAGGAGCAGTCATGGATTTTTTGTGTCGGGTGTAGGCAGCCAAAGTGAAGTCAAAAGTGCATTTCTGCAAGGTTCGCCCCGAGTTGTTTATGGCGTTCCCGGATATTCGTCATGAAATTCTTCTGCAGCCCATTGTAATACACAAAGGCTCTAAATCCCTCCAGGCTTCACAAAGATTTGTGCAGAGATTATAAATGAGCAGCAGATTAGCACCAGATGAAAAAATCTGTTCTGCTAGGGAGCTAATCTGTTTAGTCAATGGCTGGTGTTGTCGTGTCTTTATGGCGAGGTCTGAGAGCTCTCTCTCCTTGTATTTGGAATTTCAGTCAAAATCAACGTGTTGGTTTGGATCGAGTCTTTGTCCTCTCAGATGACTGACCCCCTCTTCAGCATCTCTGCCACGCTTGTGCCTGACGCAGGCAGCATGGCTGTACCAGGCAGGGCTCTGCCGGGCTGCAGTTGGGTATCAGGCAGTGCAAAAAGCAAGCTACGAGAAAGCTGAAGATAAGGACTTAAAAAAGAAAAGACCAGAAAAATTATAGCAGATCCAACCACTTCCAAAGCCAAGGGAAGAACTGGGGAGGAAGGAGAAGGCTGTTCTGCTGAAAAGAGTAGCTGCATGTGCATCGTGCTGTCCTCACGGCACAAAAAGAGATCTCACTGTTTTCAGCATCCTTTGGCCAAAAGGGCAGTGAAAGATCAGCATTTCCCACTTGCTTGTCATGTTTTCTCCCGAAAGCAGTCACACATGGAAATCCAGTTTGAACTTTGTGGGACTGTCAGGCACGGTAAGGTTAAAATGAAGAGGAGCGATCGCATGAATGTGCAGGCTGCATGCAGCTCTCCCTGTGCCGTGCCAGGGTGGTCCAAGGGAGCAGTCAACAGCCTTGGCACAGGACTGAGAGCTAGTTTTGCCTGAGTTTTAATCCTGACTAAATCATTGAATCCTCTCTGTGGTCTCTGACAAGCTACAGAATGTAGATATAGAAAAGTCCACATAATCCAGTTCTCTATAATATGGGATTAGCCTGTAATCTTTATTCACTAGTATTTTGTGAGATGGAGCTTCTGACACTCTACCTGTAGTACAGCTGTGCAGTTCGGCATTCTCACAGTCAGGAAAGCTTTCAGATGTGTTGCTTCCAGATGAAAGTATTAAAAAAATATCCCTCTATTATTTTCCCTTTCTGCCCATATCATGAAGAGCAGCATTGGAAAACGTCTTCTAAATCATAACACATCTAAACAAAAAAGGATCAAGGTAAACAATTCTTCCTGTGAACAGAGCTGTTCAGAAATAAGTGACGTCTCTTGGCCTGCCCTGCAGGCAGCCGTCCTAGGGGCAGGCTTTATTTTTCCCCTTCTCCTCTCTGGTCCACCATTACTTCCTGCCAGACCAACTGAGCTTGACCAGGAGCTGTGAGCCAGTAGCAGGAATAACAGCAAATACCTTGTATAAAACAAAATGCTCTGATCTGTCCATAGGAACATTAAAAGAGCTAGGGAAAAAGTTTAAAATGTCAGAACCCTGAAACTAATAACTTACATAAAGTAGATTTTTCTTGTTAGTGTAAGTATGTTCCAGTTAGGCCAGATACTTAAAGCTATTTGGCTGCCCAGGGCAGGTTGCCCTTTACAAGTGGTCCCACTTAGAAGTGCATTTCCCCTTTCCTTTGAGTCTCTACTTTTTATCTGCATATTGCTTAGAAAGTTCCTACATGAGAGCCCCCGGGGTTTCTTGCAAGGGTGTTTCATCTTGCCTCATCCATCTATCCTGGTGTTGCCCTCCGCTCCACACCCTCGTAGGCGATGCCTCAGGTAAGCATCCTTTTGAGTACTGGCAATTTGGTTGCACCTGTAGTCATTGTGTTGCATATCTACAATCCAAAACTAACACAAGCTGATTTAAACCGGACTGTTTGTAAATATTAGAAAAAGCTCAAAACAGCTATTTTCATGTCTGCGCTTTATGCCCCAAATGCTGAAGACTTCACCTGTATTAATAAATTAAACGTGCCCAGGAACATTCGCAGGCACTGAAGTCCCTGATATGGAGTGGCCCGTGCGTGTGCTTTCAGGCAAGGCAGGATACAGCAGGTACCTACAATTAGACAACTGAGTCAGACCCAGTATCTCTCACTAATGGTGACCGGAGAGACCAAATTAAGTTACTTTTTTCTTTGGAACACACGCCAAAAGTTATGTCAATAAGTAAGAATAACAAATTATTACCATCATCTAAATGCATGAGGCTTTTACTAGTGTGCAAAGTATCTCCTCTATATACCAAAGCAAAATGAAGACATGGGAGTTATCTCTGCAGGATTTGGTTCGGCTCCAGGTTGTAGACACCTAAAACTGGTGCCTAACTGCAGGTATTTTTGTGTGAGCTACACTCTGTGTTCTCACTGTAGTCGATGGGTATGTACTCAGTACAGCCCAAGGACCTGGACAGCAGTTCAGCTAACCCGGCACACAAATTTCTCTTTAGGGAAAACTGAATTGCTCTCCAGACTCCAGTGGCTGCATTAACTAGACAACTAAATCCTACACGTGGTGTCGCTAAGCTCTGTCTTATATGCATACAGACAGATGGTATGGTCTGCGCGAGGTAAAGGCAAGGCTTTCGTACTGCCCACAGAACTCTCCCCAGTGCCAGTGTCAGATCTGTCCCCAAAAGTCTTGTGTTTTCAGGTACAGTTTTGTCTGAGTTGTTACCAGTGCTTGTGGTCCCAAGGGCCTCCTGACCTTTTCCCAAACAAGACGACTGCACTTGCTTGGATCCTTGGTTTCTTTGGATGCTTGATCTGCCAAATTATCAACTAAGTCTATGAAAACAGAAGCCATAAAAACTAGCCATGGTCAGGCAATCCACCATCTTCTCTCTGAGGGGTCAGAGAAGTGTTCTAGAGGTGCTTCTGCTGATTCAGCAAGCGTGGTGCTTGAGTCCATGCAGTTTATCTGATATCAGACCTACTGAACAGAAAAAAACAGTACCTTTGGTTAGTGCGAACAGCAATATAATGAGGAGTGTTTTCTTGAAAAACCTCATCAAAAGAGTGCAGTGATTTGTTTGTCTACTTTCAGCATGTCATATTGGTTTTGCTGGGTTATTCAGAAATGTCTTCAGTTAAGAAACAGCTGGTATTTTCTTCATGGATACAAGCCTTTTATCTTGCTGAGTAATTTTTTAAACAAATTAGCTCACCTCTTGCATAAACAAAATAATGTTGCATGCAGAGGTCTAAAGTGATTTCTGTTTAATGTTTTGTTGACAATTTGACTTACTTCTTTTGACTCTTTTATACTCAATTTCTTATCAGTTAATGAAACTGCTACAGTACTGTGGTTAATTTACCCATTAATTCATTTCATTCTTTATGGCATTAAGGAAAACAGCTTATTATATTATACAGAAATAGATTATGAATTAACATACCTCATTACATATGCATTTGGTGTATATTGAACTCCTATGGTTTGGCTGTCCTATAAATCACCTCTAGCTAGATGATCACGAAAGAGCGAAACATTTTTTGCAGATGCGAAAAACCTTTTTTGCCTTTAAAAGGACTGCAATAAAAAATGGAAGATGGTTATGACAGATCTGGGTCACTAAGACAATGTGATGTGCACTAGCAAGATGTTAGAAGCAGCAGTGTATGGAGTTCTTTCAGAGACGGTGAATACAAAGGACCTCCTTGGTTGCCAGGTCTCATCCCTTTCTATCATGTCATATAATGTCTTTGGTAAAATGATCAAGCTCCATCTTCTGTTGCAATTAGAAACCTTTTATTGGGTTGTGGTTCAGGTTTTTTAATGGATAGTTCATCTTCATTGTTTTTTGTTTTTTTCCTTGTGGCTGCATCTTTTCCAGTTTGACTTTATTCTTTTTCACATAGGCATGATTTGAGACGTGTAGCATTCTGGATGAGGCCATAGCAGTGTTGTACACAGCGCATTAATACTTTTTTAACTCACTTGAGACTGCCCAGAATCATGTTTGTCACAGCCTTGTCACTTTAATAGCACGTAGTGACTAATATATCTAGTACTTTCTCCTCTGTTGTTTCCAACTGACAAGTCCCATAGCTGAGATTAATGTTTATATTCAAGGGTATGATCTTGCACTTTGTCCCACTGTCCCTTTTGGGAAAGAAATCTAGCGTTTTGTATTATTTGAGAAATTCCAGTAAGAAGAATTTAAATTAAGTTTTTTAAAATGCAAACTTCTAAAAGCCTTTCTGAGTTAAGTGGGATGGTGAAAAACCTTATAATTGCTCAGACACTAGGGGCTCAGTTCAGTTACCCACACATCAGTGTCTAATCCCATAGGAAGGCCAACCTCGCCTCCAGCAGCTTTTTGAGAAGGGCATTGGCTCCCTGTTTGTGACAACTGCTGTCCCTTTGCAAATGCTCAAGTATCTGGCAGGCAGACAACTGAATCCTGCCCTAGGGATGAGATTCAGGTCCAGACTCAGATCATAACCATCAGGTTACATCTTCAGTCTAGGTGTCTACAAGCAAATTAGGTGTCCAAAACTGTCCTTAAAGTCATTAGGAGCTAGATAGAACAGCAAGTCGGTTCTAGGGTGCGCTGTTCAACTAACCAGATGTGAAAGAGAAAATGTGAGAGCGTTGAAAGAAGTAGTAAATTCCCATTGAGACAATAGAGAATGAGGTTGCTTGCAAAAGGCTTTTTGATGTTTCAAATGAAAAAATTAAAACATTTGCACCACAGTAAGGAAGAAATGAGAAATAATGATGATGGTAACATACAGCTCCCATTTCTTCATTTTTGTTCTTTAGCTGTCCACTAAGGCAGTAATGTTGGAAGACAGAATATGAATGAATCTGAACAAGTCAATAGTAAGTGAGAATTTCAAGCTAGTGTAATTCAGCCCACAAGGCAGGGCTCCTCTACCATTTACTCTTGTTGTCTTCAAGGCTCCTTATGTAAATATTTGGGATTTTGGCAGGGTGCTTTCTCTTTGTTATTGAAGTGAAACATTTGCTGCAAGCATACTGAATGAAGTCTGCTTCGTAATTATTTGCAGTAACAACTCAGCAACGGAGACTTATGGTTGTAAGACTGCCAATTCTGTATTAATGTGATCTTCTTTTCTCCTTCTTCCTGGCTGCAGCAAGCACGTGGTTGGTGTAGGAAGCCTGCAAAGCAGAACAAACAACCGTATCCATCTGTGTCAACAGATTCCCGCTTCACCACTCTGCCAGCCTTTCTTCCTCAGAGCCACCGATCTGTCCCTGAACAACCAAAAGAAATGGGTCAAAACAAGATGCATCACGCAAATGGCCTTGGTCATCATCTTGGTTTCTCCCAGCAGGACTTGAGACACAGTGAACGATCCAGCAGTGCCTCCAGCATTTCATGGTCATTTCAACGAAGCAAGTCTCTGTTCTGCTTGCCCACAGTGAACTCCTCCTCAGCCTCAGAGACTTTTCATTTCAGTGAACCATTTCAGTTTTTAAATATTGGGTCACCTGCAACCAGGTTAAAAGCATGGAGATGCAGCCCCAGGCTTAACATTGATGACTTGGAGGGTGCCCAGGAGACTGATGTAGACACAGGGATGAAGCTGTCCTTCTCAGACCTGTCTGTGGTCTCTGCATACACTGCCCTTAATGGATTTTGCAGTGACTTGGAAGCCTCTCTTCCCCCACAGAAGCAAACTATCAGTAAGACTAAACAGGCAGCCACCAGTGGAAGGCCTGTATCAGCCATGTGCAATACCTTTGAGTCAGTTGACGGTTCACTGCCTTCTCTCTCTGAATGGTCTTCCAGCTCATTCACGTCAGCATCTCTCTCCAAGCAGCCCAAACAGTCCTCGAGAGGAGCTCATTGTTCTCTGGATGATCATCGTAGTGTTTGCCCAGCTTCATCAGCTAACGAAGAAGAATTTTACATCTGAGATTTCTCTGTCTCACACCATGCAGGGCAAACGTTCTCCTTGTCGATGACAGCAGTGGGCCCACCTTGAGGTTGCAGAAGGTTCTTCGCTGAGGAGAAGGTGATGCAGCAGAATATGCTAAATATTTGAAGGCGGCATTTGGATCCCTCCGAGATGGGCATCCCCAAACTATGTACAGTAAAGCAGTCTGAGCTTGCACACTGTACATTTGTGCTGGAGGGTATGATCAGAGGCTTGTCCATGGCAGTGCAAGGTGGATGATTTCTATGACTGAACCTTGGACTGGTGGTGAAGGAAACGCCAGAAGAGGCACATAATAACCCAGTTTGCATTGGCAGAAACTGAAGAATGATTTGTGACATGAAACTGCTTTAACTTTTCTGAGAAATTCCCTTAACTCAGGAAAGATGGGAGGAGAAAGGGGTCTTCTTTCCCTTTCACAAGTTCCAAAGGCAGCTCTAAGCACAGCAGGTCCCAGTAACATGTCTCCGTTAGAGTCAGGCAAGACATTTCCTGTGAGGACACACATCATTCCTTCTAACTTCTGAGAGTTGGCAGTGCTGAGGTGGGAAGAAGCTTCAGTCCTTCCCCAGGGAAGAGGGAGGTCCGCTGTATCTGTTACTTTGACAGTCCAGGATGCAGAAAGTGCCAAAAGTGAAACCTTACAGAACATTTTCAACGCATCCCCTCAAAACCCCCATCCTTTCCAGTTGGAAGGGTGCCATCTGGGCTGTTGTCTGACCCACTCACATAGACAGTGGTAAACCCAAGTAAACCATGTTTGCTACTTCTAACTCAGGCAATACAGAGCTTACCTTTTTGGAATACAAAACAAGTAAGATAACCTAGCGTTTTTATATATTGCTACACCACTAGTCCCAAATATATGGCGTCTCCCAATTTTTTAAGGGGTTGTTATTTTTCTGTTAAAAATAATTAGTGCAGAAATTTACTCTTCATATTTCCAGTGCAAGCATACTTCTTTCTGAGTAAAACACATTTCTTCTCAAATACCTCTCTCCAAAGCGAGAACAAGTCAAATTTTACTGCCTTTTCAAGTGGTGTTTTTAAAATATGCATTCTTGATAACCTGATTTGCTCCAATTCATTTGGTATTTAAAAAAAAATAAAAAAATAAGTAAAAAGCTGTTAATATGACAGCTAAGTACCTTCACCAGGATATAAGTTGTATATACAGATTGCGTCATGCGTGTTCTGAAAAGTTACATTTTTGGCAGAGAAGTGGTGCTGATTGCAGCTCTGGTCTAGCCAGTGAGAAAATGACCATGTTAGAAGGTGTATGTATAATGTTGTAAGTAACCTGTATACAGGCACAAGATGCTGAAGACCTACCATGATAGTATTGTGGTAGACAGAATAAAAACACATTTGTGGAGAAAAATGTTTGCTGTATTACCAGGTAGTTTTACTCAGAAGAATTGCTGCTTTGGAAAAAAAAAAAACAAAAAACAAAAAACAAAAACAAACAAAAAAAAACCCACCCAAACAAACAAAAAAAAAAACCCAAAACCCCCAAACAACCAACAACAAAAAAAGCACACACATACTCTAAATAATATTTACAAAAAGTGGAACAGCTCTCCTGGCCCATTTAAGTAAATGCATAGTTTACAGAAACAGTTCTGGAAGAAAGCCTGGGGGAAATTGGAGTCCAGGTTTATATGGGAGGAGGGGGGATTCCATTAAACCTGCACCCCCAGTCCAGAAGAGGCCAGAGGGATAGTCAAGAGCCAGGGCGCTACTTCTCAAGGCTTTTCCATTTTGCTGTCATTTTCTCCACACAGGGAAAGAGGCATCAGGCTGAAGTCCAAGTCTCCTCTTTGTGAGATGCTGTCATAGCGTGTACCAGAGGTAGACCTTGTCTTTTGTGCTAAACACAATGTATAAGTAAGAAAATCTATTCAAGCTCTAAGAGCACAGGAGATTATCAGCCTCCTCCTGCCCTCCAAACTGTTTAGGCTTACTGCAGTTTTGGGTAAACTGTTCTCTTAGGAAATGTCTGGGACCATAAATAGCACCAATTAAGAATTTGTCATGGTGTGCATGTGTTTACCTGCTCTATACTCCTTCAGAGTCCACGTAATCTTTCCTCTGAATTTTGTGGCCTTTAGATCAAACCCCCTCTGAACAGACCCGACCTGATTTATCCAAAGTTGTGCTTTATTTTATTGTTTGTACCCTGTCAAAATGTTTGTAAAACACTGTGAGGTCAGACCAGCAGTTTTTTCCATCAGCTTGCAGTTCACCATATGAGCAGCAATGCCTAGGACAGTCAAGCTCCACAGGTTTAAATTTATGATTCATTGTTTTCTGTCATATTCATGGTAGTATAAAAATAAATGATGAAATAGCATTGTATATTTATGAGAGAGCCATTTTATCAACACTAGCCGCTTCCAGATATGACAACCAACAGGATGAATTTGGTTCAAATCTGTTAAAAATTTTAGTATTCATTATTTGGAACAGGAAAAAAAGGCCTTTTCACAGTATTTTAATAATACAGATAACATTTGATCTGAACATGAAATCAAAAACTGGTTTGAGCTGATGCGTCTGTCTGATCCTGGAGTCATACCAACATCCAGACACCTGGCAAAAGCTGTTTGGGGCTTTTAAGGAAGAGAAGGCTTTAAAACATCTCTCTGCCTCTGCAAGAAGGAGTTCAGCACATCTGGGGGGCCGTCTCCAGACACGGCCGGAAGCACTGGTACTGGAGGTCTACAAACAAGCGCAGGATAGCTCAAGTGTCAGTCATGAGGCTTATGTGCGGCATTAACTGGCAGCTCCGCAAACATCTCAGCTCCAGATTTTACCATGTTAATCCTAACGGGAAGAAACATGAGCTTCCACAGACTCTGAATTTATGCTGTCTCCGCTGGTTCTGTCTCCAAGTTTTTCTGTTCTGTTTACTGATACTTAGCTAGAAATGAAAGTTTTAATTGTTTACATTCATGGTGCTTGTAACCAAATTTTGGAATAACTGAGTGTCTTCCTGTCAGGAAAAAACAGAGATGATAGTACACAGAAAATGTTTTGGCTATAATAAAGAAAGCCAGATTTTGAAGAGTGTTTCACTGAAGGTAGGCTTCATTAATTCTCTTCCCATTATTTAAGAAGGGGCTGATCTCTTCAGAGAGTTGAATATGCACAAGTTTCATGGCATTTACCTATGTATCGTATTGTTTTGGTTAAATTATGAACAATGTCATTTGAGAGCTGCGGGTTTACCCTGAAGTTTCTCTCCTTCTCACCCGAGACTGCATTGCTTCTGTGAAATAAAGTAGAAATGAAAAGTCAGTTGTGCTTAACCTTCTGTGTGTTCATTTATGAAGTATTGTAGACTCACTGACTATTTTAACTAGGCTTCAAAATGAATGCAGTGACACAAGCTCTCCAGCTCTTGGCAGTGCGTGTCAGTGGGATAATTACAAAATAAGCATAGCAAAAATACTTTTATGTTGGATTCAGCTTTGCCTTTGCAGACCAGATCTTTTGCTTCTCACTGTGTTATTGTAAATCATTTGCTCCAGTAAAGCTAAATGATAAGATAGGAGCTGTGACACATATTGGTAGTCGTGCATGCTTAAATCCCATCTCAGTTTGTTTCATGTACGTTAGTCTTCATAATAGTGCATCCCTCTTATTTCCATCACTGTGTGGTGTTATCTATTACACATTGCTTTGTTCCCCTCACGGGATGGGCCTGCATATCAACATTACATTATATATGCAAAGCAATGTAGATTTGGCTTTGTTTAGTCTTTATGGTTTTATAGTTTAACATTGTGGGTTTTAAATATATTTATATGGCAGTTATAGAATTGTAGAAACATCAGGAGTTGGAAGAGGCCTCTGGAGGTTGTCTAGTCCAAAGGGTCTGCTGAAAGTAGGCCCAGAGCTGCTCAAACCTCAAAGCTTTGAAGTTAAATCAGGTTGTTCAGGACCTTGTCCTGTCAGGTTTGAAAATATCCAAAAGTGGCATTTTCACAGTGTCTCTGCCAATGCTTAACCACTGTCATGGTGAAGAATTACTTCCTAATCTCCAGTCAGAATTTCCCGTGTTCGAACTTGTGATCTTTCCCTCTTGTTGTTTTGCTGTGTACCTCTGAGAAACTCTGGCTCTGTCTTCTCTATAATCCCTTTTTAGGTGGTGGAAGACTGCCGTTGCTCCCGCAGCCTCTCCTTGCACATCATACATTGTACCTCTGTGACCATCTCAGTGGCTCCAGCCCTCTGAACTCTCTCCAGTTTGTCAATATCTCTCTCGTACTGGGGAGCCCAAAACCGTATGCAGCACTCTGGATGTGCTTTGAAGAGTGCTGAGTAGGTGCGAAGAATTCTTTCCATCAACCTGATGGCAATTCCCTTACTTATACCACCCAGTATGCTGCTGGCCTTATCACTGCAAGGGTGCACTGCTTACTCATGTTCAACTTGCTCTTCACTGGGACCCCAAGATCCTTTTCTACAGAGCTGCCCCCTAACCAGTAGGTGCCCAACCTGTGCTGTCATACAGGGTTAGTCCATGTGAGGTGCAGGACTTGCATTTGTCTTTGTTGAAGTTTGTGAGGTTCTTGTTGGCACCTTCCTCCAGCTAGCGAAGGTCTCAGTGAATAGCAGGCCTGCTTTTTGGTGTATCAGTCACTGCCCCCCAGTTGGGAGTCATCTGCAAACTTGCTGAGGGTGCATTTCATCCCCTTATGCAAGATACAGACAAAAGCATTTAACGGCACAAGCCCCAGTGTTGACCTCAGAAGAATGCCACTTGGATGGCATTCTAACTGGCTGCCTGTTAGACTTTAAATTGTTGTCCAGTACCCGTCGTGCCTGACAGTCCAGTCAGTTATTCACTCACATTGTAATTCCACCCATCGAGTCCATGTTTCCTTGATTTAGCTGCAAAGATACTGTGGGAGACTGTGCTGAAAACCTTGCTGAAGTCAAGCAAAATGACATCCACTGTTCTTTCTCCACCCACCGAGGAAGTCGTCTCATCAAAGATGGCAATCAGGTTAGTCTGTCATGATTTACTGTTGGTAAATACTTGCTGGCTGTTCCATATCACCTTCTTGTCCATCTTGTGCCTGGAAATGGCTTTGAGGAGGCTTTCTTTATAATCTTCCAGGGGTCTGAGGTTAGACTGATCAGCCTGTAGTTCCCCAGATTGTCTTTCTTGCCCTTCTTGAAATGGGGTATGACATTTTCCTTTTTTGAGCCATCTGGGACTATTCCAATCACCACAACCTTTCAAAATTGATAGGAAGCAGTCTCACGATGACATTGGCAAGTTCATTCAGTGCTGTCAGATGTGGCCCATCCAGCCCCATGGACCTGTGTGTGTCCAGCTTATTGCATCCCTGACTCAGTCCTCCTGTAGTGTGATTACTACCTTTATCCTCCAAACTTTGCTACTAGACACAGACACCTGGCAGGCCCACCAGCAGACTTTGCGAGTGAAGATCTTGTGACTGAAGATGGAGGTTTTTCCAGTTGGCAGATTTTTCCAGTTACAGAAAATGGGAACTGTTCTAGTCTGTTCTGAACCAGTTTCCAGTTGTTCAAAGAAGGCTTTATCTTTCTCCATTTCTTGATTGAGGGAGTTGTAGGAGATGTCCACAACAATATCCCTTTTGTTAGCTACTCCTGACCCAAGAGCTCTTGACCATCTCATCCTCTGTTCCCCCTCACGAATGTGGATGCATTCATGCCACTCAGTTGCCCAAAGCACAAACCCCACCACCATCTGCCACCCTTTCCTAAAGAACATGTATCCAGCCATGGCAGCTCTAGTTAGCAACTGTCCCATTACATCTCTAATCATCTGGGTTTACATCCTGAGAGTGTTGAGGTCTTTCAGGAGTGATTTTTCAGGTTCATCAGCCTGAGCAGCAGCATGGTCTTGGTAAGGCTGTCCCATCTCACAAAGGTCTTTGGAAGCAGAGCAAAACTGTGGATGCATTAACTATTGAAGAAATCAGAATATTGGAACACATTGGTGTTTTCAGTGGCTGGTATCAGCAAAGACATGATCTGTTGTGATCCTGTACAGAAGCTTTTTGAGGCCTGCAGTTTCATGCATAGGTAGCAAGCACTGCAGTGACCTATCTTGGACACCTGTGCTGCCTGTATAAAAACATACCAAAAGGCTATACAAATGATTGTGTGGCTCAGGAAGGTCTGAGGTGCCATAAATGGCACTTTTGTAAATGGTTTTCCTCTCTTGAATTTGTCCATTTGCTTTCCGAGCCCCCTTATCATCTGCAGCATCCTGTGGCAGGGAGTTCCACTGCTACATGTGGAACTACTGTATGATTTACAGGAAGGGTATCTCCCAAACCTGCCACCTGCTAACTCCATTTGATACCCCCTAGGTCTGCTCTAGGGAGAGACAGTCAATAACCATTTCTTGTTCACTATTTTCAGACCACTCACGATTTTATAGATTTCTATGAAACCTCCTTCTGTTCTGTTTTCTCCTTTCAAGCTGAGAAGTCCTAATCTAGTTAGTTATTGTTCATAGGAAAACCATTCCATGCTTTTGTTCATTCTTGTTACCTTTCTGCATTTTTTTCTGTTCTGCTATATGTTTTTTGAGGTTGGG
>VYXH01001819.1:63079-98289 GCA_013397275.1 Burhinus bistriatus
TGGAGCTGTAGATGCACTGTGGGTTTACAGAATGGCTTGAAGGTGTTTTCCATTTTATTCTCTGTTCCTTTCCTAGTCATGTGACTTGCTGCTTTGACTGCAGCTGAGCACTGAGCCACGCTTTTCATAGAGCTTTATATAGTCCCAAGGTCTGATTCCCAAGCAGTAAAAGTCAGTTCAGAGCCTACAGAATCATGGAATCACAGAATCACGGAATTTTCAGAGTTGGAAGGGACCTCCAGAGATCATCTAGTCCAACTCCCCTGCTNCTGGCAACAAGGGCACATTGCTGGCTCATGGATAATTTACTATCTACCAGGACCCCCAGATCCTTCTCCTCAGAACTGCTTTCCAGCAGGTCCACCCCTAACCTATATTGGTGCCTACTATCATGTATGTAAAATTAGATTTATTTTTTTGATGTAATTAATTTTAGAATTAGCTACGTTGAATTTCATCTGCCTTTTTATTGCCAAGTTGCTGTGTATTGTGAGACTCTTCTGCAACTTCCCTAGTTGTCCATCACCTTTACTATCTTGTATGCTTAATAACCTCAACAAATTCCCATCTCATGAAGCTTCCCTTTTTCCAGGTTTAAGTCATGCTGAACAATACAAGCTTGAGTACAAATCCCTGCATGACTCCACTGCCAACCTCCTTCCACTGTCAGAACTGACTATTTATTTCTGCCTTCTGTTTCCTGCCTTTTAATCAGTCCTTTATTCATATAACCTTACCTCTTAAACCATCACAGCATGGTTTCTTTAGGAGGCTTTGATGAAGAACTTTAGAAAACCATTCTTAGCTGTACACCTATTTGTTGATGCCTTCTGAAGCCTCTAATAGATTTATGAGGTGTGATTTCCCTTTATAAAACCATGTTTACTCTTCCCCAAACTAACTCAAAATTATTTCTGTTCAGATAATTAATTCTCTCTCATCAGTCTGAGTATCATTTGAGTACAGAGCGATCCTTCCTGTGGCATCCTTTCCCAGCTTCCAGGAGTCAATATTGTGTAAATTGCTAAATTTACACAGAATCCAGACTTCCTGAGCCAAAAACTGTGTTCAGATCACTGTGTGACCAACTGCTACATTTTGCTGCCAATGGATTTATCCTCCGTCAATTTATCAAATTTCCTGTTGAATCTCTTTTCGTTTCTCTGGTTTCCACAGCAGTTATGGCAATGAAGGACACTGAATTCACGTCCTGTGTGAGAAGATAGTCACGTTTATTTGCAGCCTTCACACAGATAATTTCCCTGAGCACTTGCTGTTCCAGGAGAAGTCAATGCAGACTGCTGGACAATGTTATTTCAGTACCTGGGAAGGATCCTGTCATCCTGAGCCCAGGAATGAAGGGTTGTGACATAACCTGGAGGAAACATCCTGGACGTGTGCCTGTGAGGGAGGAATCCAACTGCTTGATGTGGAAAGCCCTGCAAGGCCTTGTAAATCCTGTGATGGGAAATGTCTACAATAGTATATGGAAGAGGGGCAAGGAGAAGGTTCAGACACTGGGTCATTTGCTTGCTCGTTGACTCTGTTTTGAACCTCCTCAAGCAGCTTTCTCCAAGATACGGTAGTATCTAAGAACTATTCCCACTATGGAAGAGGCTACATCAAGCCTGGACCCTTCTGTCTCTGACACTGTCCCATCAGACGTTGCATCCTCCTGTGCTTGCACATGCCCTTGACCAACCCACCAGACATGAAACACAGCCCCTCAGGATCATGCTGTAAAAACACCCCTCAGCTGGGCTGCAGCAGAGTCCTGACTATATTTCGGATAACAACCTCCCTTGCAAAATGGGATAATTGTGCCCTAGAGCCGTAACGATCCCGCAGCAGTCCAGGAGGGAAGGCAAGCCAGCTGCTCTGTGGTATGCCTGTGACCAATGGGACAGCTCTGAAGGGTGTGGACACAAGTCAAACGGTGCTGGCCTGGCCTTGGAGCTGGAGATCAGTATTCAGCTTGCTTTTATTTAGCAATTTACAGATAGAGAGTGTTGCTTCAATGTGGCCACAGAAAGGGCATCTGGAGTCTTAGAGAGCTTCACAACCGAACAGGCACACCCTGTCTCTGCTTTGACTCAGCCTTTTGCATCAAGCACGGTTGACTTTAGAAGCAGTTGTCCTTTTTAATCACTGTTCTCCTGAATATGAGGCATAAAATGCAAAATAGCGTGGTAGGTGGAGGCCATTAATCCAGTCTGCCCATCGTAAATAAAAGCTGCTGACCGTTAGTATGTAATGAAATAGAAATGGAAATGGATTTAGCCAAGGCTGACCAGTCAGTAAGAGAAACACCCCGTTCACATCTCCATGACTGTGGAGTACCTGTATTTTGTGACGGGATCACAGCAATGCAGTATGCCATTTTTTTGTGTGTACCTCGCTGGGAAGCCACCAGCCTGCACAAGTTGCTAGTGCCATCTTGTGGTTTTCACGCACACGAGTGTCAAGCGCAAGCAGCTGCCAGCCCAGACGGGTGAGACCCGCAGCGCACGCTGCGTGGGACCCTGCAGGCCCTGGCACGGTGCCCTCCGCACCCCGCAGCGGTGCCCGGCAGGCCCTCAGATGTGTCCCCGTCCCCAGGGCCCGCTTTGCTGCTTTGCAGCACGCGTCGCCAAAGAGCACGGGGTAAACGCTGTGGCATTCGCTTCACAGCATGGTAGAAAGCAAGCCTTGCTCCAGCCATCTCCGCCAAGGAGAGCTGCCTGCCCTCGCACCCTCTGTGCCCTGCATTTCAGTATTAGCTGCTGAAGGTGCCTGTGCTGGGCTTCCACCCAGCTGCTGTGCTTTATCTCCCTCCCTTCCATCACAAAGCTGGGGAGCGGAATAACCCAATGGCTTGATCACCCAAACGGTTCTGCCGTGTCACTTTGCTGCACCGGAGCCATGGGCGAAGGAGTGGCGACAGCCCGTGGGGCGACCACTCAGGGCTGCGCTCAGGATGGAGCCGAGCATCTGTTGCAAACAAGCCCTTGAGCACAACACAGTAAGCCAGCTGGCTGTCACAAATTCCACTATTTACTTTGATGAAAATTTTAGCCCTCCTGGTACGGAGATAATCTGCTAAGTATGACTCAACTCCTGCCAAGACAAGGCTTCTTGTGAGGTTGGCAGTGCCACCAGAGTGCTCCTGCTCCTTAGGTGTAATGAACTCAGTGACAGGGCCTCCCAGAACAGATACAGTTTAAGAATGCAACACATAATACCAATTTTATTTATTCCTCCTACTTTGGTGAACTAACAGCCGTCTTTTTGAGGTTCACATGTGATATTGCATGGATAGATTTATTTTGTTTAACTGGACTGTGATTAGGAGTGGGTGTTTTTTTCACATGGTTTGTCATGACATGGCCAGGAGTTCTACTTTTTCCTAATCTGTTTGGGTTTTTTTGGTGACAAGAAAGCAAAGTTTTAGTTAACTACTCTGTGGCTCTTCTCATGGATTTTGACTAGTTGCCAGCATTCCCTTGTTGTGCCATGTAAAGTCACAGAAATGCACCCTCTGCCCTTAAGTTTCTCTCCCCAGCACTTTGCTGCTTTTCTTGCTTTCAAGAGCTGATCGGTCTGTGGTTTTCCCAAAGGAGGGGTGAGGGTGCTCATTCCCACCCTGCCATGTACGTAAAGACTGTGCAGAAATCTTGAAGAAAGGAGTTTCAGAGCTGCCTACAGCAGCAATAAGAACAACCACTGCTAGGGCTGCTGCTGCCACCCACCTGGGTAGAAGATGGGGAGGTGAGAGCTGCCAATGAGGTCAAGGGAGAGCTGGGATAAGCCAAAGGGCAGGAAAGGAGCAGAAAGATAGGATGCAGCTGTGACCTTCCTGCCTTTTTCTAGCCCCAGATGGTGCACCAGCTCCAGGCATGCAGGGCCATGCAAGACCGTGCTCTTCAAGGCATTGGGTGAGATATGGGGATGTTGGAGGGCAACCGTCAGCCCCAGTGGCTAAGGATGCTGAAGCTGTCAGGTTGCCAACAGGGCCCAAGTGCACAGAGTGTTTTCCAGGTTTCCAGGACAACCTTTGCTCTGAGCTGATGGGCTGGTTTGTTGTTTCAACCCCTTGCAGATGAATTCCCTTGGATTCATGCTGCCTGCCCCCACAGACACTCCTCTTCCCTGTCTTTCCCTTCCTTCCTTTAATCTTCCCTTTTCTTCCTCTTCCCATCCAGCTCATCCCTCTCCTTTACAAAACCCCAGGCCCATAAAAATCACACTCAGTACAGCACTAACCTCTCCTTGGCCAACACGAGCCTGCAGGTGCTCCCGCTCTGCCTGCTCCCCCAGTTCCCCGACGCATCCTCTATTCCATCTCTTCAGACAGGACCCAAGTCTGGAGCTCCACCTGCAACTCTGTGTCCAAAACAAAGCAGGACAGGACCCAGGCTCCTTTTCTCCTGCCCACTCCTCTCCTTAGCGTCTCCTTACTAAATCAATGGGATTTGGTCCTTACTTTCTCTCTAGCACACTGCAAGGTACAAAACTCTAACTAACTGCAGCATCACTGGGAATTGTTCAGTGATACTGCAAGGATACAGCTGCAGGTGTGCCCTGCTCTTCTCTGCGCGTGGAGGCTCATTGTCTGTTAGACATACCAGGTCACCAGAACCTTTTCTGATGCTGCAATTTTTGGTAGACGGTCCAGAGAAAACCTAGCTGCTCTCTGGGATGACAGCTAGCTTACAGCCTGACGTGAATGAAGAGCACAGCAAGATGGAACAGATTTTTGCCCCAGGCCTTCTCTGCTGATGTGTTAAGTTTGGCAGCATCATTTGGAGAAGAAGTGAATTAATCTTATTGGAGTTGTGTACAAAAGAGACTGGGGGAGAAAGGGGGAAAAAAAAGGATGTGTGAATCCATGTTGATTATGAAGCCATAAACAAGTGGCATCAGAAAAGATTTTGACAACCATATGGACTTTCAGAAGTGTGAAATCTTCTGAAAATGATATGCGATCATGTAAAGACTGGCATGAAAAAAAAAGACTTGAGATATGGATGGATGAGAAGTACAGGCAGGGGACTGCAATCTGTGATACAGGAGTTAAGATTCTGGGTACATGAAAAGAATACTATATAGAAAAAGTATATAAATTAAATCAAAATTAAATTAAATTAAATTAAATTATGTAAGAGAATTCTCACAGAGGTGATAGGATTAACAGTCAGTCCTGTTTCTTATTGCTGGTTCTTAAAACTAGACTTTTTGGGGCATTGCAGTCTCAGGGATTGAGCAACAACGTTTCCATGAAAATAATCATTGTTTTCCTGGGAAGCTTCACTGGAGATGCCACATGCAATCTGGATTTTACACAGGGCAAAAACTACAGGTACAAGAGCACAGGTCCTGCTGAAGGGCATCAACTCGTTCCATTGAGTTCAGTAACTAATGCGACAGTGACAGGTTTCTACCCTGATGTCCACCAAGAGCCTGGGAGGTGCTGGCGTTGCCCCTGAAAGGCAAGTAGGATGACAAGAAAGCAGATTTGCGAATTTTGTCGTTTCAGTGTAGCACGTCTCCATATGCACTATATGTGCATATGGCAGGGACATTTTCCTGGGCCACAGGGCCTTACAGATGAAGGTGCACGATAAGAAGTCACTTACACACCAGGAAAGGAGTTAAGTGCTGCTCTGGTGTCTTGGGGAAATGGGGACTACTGGGAGGGGCAACTCATCAGATCTGGACAAGGGCCACCACGCTGCGTGAGGTCTCACCTGCTAGGAGGAGACAAACTTGAGAAGTCTGGACTCTGTCTGGGGGACTAAGTTTAAATGCTGGTACTCTGGGCCTCTTGGCAACCTGTTTGATGCCTTTCACCTTCAAGTTTTCACAGTGCACAATACTGTAAGACACCAATTGCAGCAAAAATCTGTTCAGGTGTGATTTATAAATGGCTCTGATTTGCTTCTGATTTCAACTTCCCCTTTGGCAGCAGTCCAGATACTGGTTTGTGTCCTGGTTTGAGGTAAAACAGGACCAATTTTGTTCAGTAACTTTACTTTTTAGCTAGGCCTCTTCTAACTGCTGAAATTAACAGCATGTTGTGCAGAAAACTGTTCACTCTCAGGGTGATAAGACCCATGTTTATAGTTAATGCCAAGGAACGGGATGCAGAGAGGCTCTTGCTTATACTTATTGCTATAACAACCAAGGCCAGCCAACTTTGTTACTTGCCCCATTGGAGGGTCGGAAGCAGAAAAGCGTAGAGGGGTCACACCTGTGGGGAGGAGCGGACAGGACAGGTGACCCAAAACTGACCAACAGGGTATTCCATCCCATCTGTCTCATGCTCAGTATAAAAGCTGAGGGATCAAAGGGTCAGCCATTTTTCTTTAATTACCGACATCCGAGGAGGACTCTGTGCGTCTGCCTTTGATCCCGATCCGGAATCCAGATCCGGAATCCAGTTCCCGTCTGTCACTTAGTCCAGTCTGGGACTTCCCCAGCGCCTGCTGGTGACGTGATTGTCATCCTGGGAGCTTGATAAGGTTTTGTATATATTTCATTATTTTCTTTATATTATTTTATTATTAATATTTCATTAAAGTAGTTTAGTTCCTTCTAAACTCTTAAGTCTCTCTTTTTCTCTCTCTCTTGGCTCCCTTTGAGAGAGGAGCAAGAGGGAGCAAGCATCTGTCGTTCCACCAGATTGGGCCAATCTGGCCCAAACCACGACAGTTTGTAATGCTCGTCACACTGTGAGAGAATGGGAAAAGCAGATGAAAGGTGAAAAACTGAAAGTGGAAAACAAACCAGCTGTGCCATCCTAAAGAAGCATGAACAAAAGTAGGTTGAATGCTCAAAGGAGAAATGATCTATCATGAGAAAACACAGCTGAGGGCAAAAGCTGGCTTTCACATATCAGCAGAGATGTATGATGGAATGAAATGGATGATGTACATGAAATGCACCTGTTGGCATAGTTTGGACATTGGATGTGATACATCAGCAGAACTTTGGCTGTGAAGTTACTATGGTTTGGAAGGAGGAAAATTATGTTACCCATGCATACTGTAATGCACGTTACTGTGGCTTACCAAAGCACTGGAGTCTCAACCCAAAGAAATGCAAAGATAAGCAATATAGGGGAGCCCAGAATCAACTGAAAGATCCTAGCTGATCTCTCAAGGCAGCACTTATGTGGCTTCAGAAGCCCTGTAAAATGGGTATTTGTTTAGCTCAGCAAAGGTGTGTGACATTTAGTAACGATCATTGCTTCCCTCTTCAAACGGACACAGCAGTGGCTGCTCCTTCTCCATCAGTAACAGATACTCCCTGAGCCACAGAGAAAGCAAAACGCCCCGCTGTGATGTGGTGTATACCCAGACACTCATACAGCAGCTCCAGGGTGCGGATGTCTAAGAAGCAGTTAAAAGTTTCTTACGTGGTTGGTTCATTACTGCAGCCACAGCAGTCTGAAAAGGGCTTGTGTGCCCAGCAGCTTCTCTTGGCTACATCCATTAACAGATACCCTGCCTCCCTACAGGCTTCACTGGTCTTACACAAAGTGGAAAGTTTCAACAGGAGGACTTCAGAGCAGCTTGCTCTGCTGCCTGGGGAAGGTGGTGGGAGGCAGGGAAGGAGGAGCTCCTGGGAGATCCAGGCTTTACGACTGCACAGCAGATCAGACAGGGGAGGATGTGCACATGTGTCCCTCATAGCCCAGCTATGGTGTCCCATCACTGAGGTACCACAGGAAACCTAACTTGGAAGCAGCTGAAGGGGTGAGAGAGATCCCAGCCTTGTTCTGCCATTGCGTGGGGTCAGTGTTGGGGAGACCACATGAGTCATGTTGAGCACTGAGAGAGCAGCTGGAATGTGGCATGGACAGACTGCTGAGCACCAGTAACAAGGTTTCTGGGGGAATATCTTAACTTTTTTTTGTTCTTTGAGCCATTTCCTATCTCACCTGTAATGCTCAAAGGCATTTTCTGCTTTTCTTCAGTGTGGCTTGTATCTCAGCAGGGTAAGTGCTACAGAATTGCCTACCTCTGTTTTGCTTTGCACCCAGAATGAAGAAAGCACAGAATCTGGGCCATGCAATCCTATAGTCTGATATTTTGAGTTGCTCTTTCCATTCTGCAATATTCCCATTAGACCCCAATGTCTTTAAGAAGTCAGTACACACACAAAAAAGTTCACACTATATGTGTCTTCTAAGTACACCCTTTCTCTCTTTCCCCTTGCCTTTCATTAGGCCATCACAACACCCAACAATCTTTTGTTGCTTGGTGACATTAGCACAATCACCAGTAAATATAATGTCCCATGGTGTCCTTCCACCACTGAAGGTGGTACTTGAAGTTAGTCTTAAGAGGAAGCAGCAAGAAAGTGTCACTGATGAGAAAGTGACAAACTGTATAGAGAAACATAGGGCTTTTTTGCTATCTAAAAAGGAAACTTCTGAGAATACTTTAAGATGCCATGATCTGTATTTTCAGACTGTGGAGTGACAGGCCTAAAGAAAAGCGTATCAAGGCCCTCCTTATTTCTTTATTTAATGAGGTACGGGGTTTAGCTGAGGAATTTAAATGATTGACTGATAAGTATTTGGAATTCTTGAGTGTCATAAAGATCAAGGCAAATGGATCAATCCAAAATAATTAATTTTGACACTGTGACAACTTCTAGCTGTTTCTTTTTTCCCCTAAACAAACTATAAATATTTTTCCTCTTCTTGAAATACTGAAGTAAAAGAGTCTTGTTTTCCAAAGAACTGCAATATTAAATGTCCCCATATTTGACAAGAGCACTTACAGACCGATGTAGCTGTTCTATCTCTAAAAGAAAGAAAACACTGAAAAACAACCATTTCTGAATTTCATTATTCATTCATTCATCAGCTGGTCCTTTGACACTTCTTCTTAATTAATACAGTAGTTATGAGACAAAGCAGCAACAGAGACACATTAAGCAAGCAGAAAAAAATCCATTGAGAAATAAATGTTTTACATTTAATTACAACAGTCATGCAGTGAGCATGTGTACCATGCCACCTCTCAAGCAGAATCAGAGCATCATTGTGTCCTTGAAAAAGTGACCTTCAGAAAGAGAAATTAGCTTTTTTAACACTTTTTCTTTTCTATTGCTAGTAATGTTTCTGATGAAACAAGATGGTTTAAGTTTAATTCTGTCTTCTTCCAGGACACAGATTTGCCATTTTCAAACATAAAACCTCAGGGGCTTAGAATATAGCACCGCTGAGGGTCCTAGCTTGAAAGTTATCTCAGGACAAAAGTGCACAGACAACAACTCCAGATGAAACACCAACAGCCATCCTGTAGTGAATGGCACATGCCTTCTGCATGGCCTCGCACAAGATCCTCAACCGCATGGTGCCCTCGTCTTCCCAGAGAAAAATTGAGAAGAACATTGTTTCACCAAACCTAGGCCCAATGTAGTGCTGCTTACTACAGAGAAACCTAAACAAAAGAGTATTATTTTGTTAGATCCCTATTCCAGCAGACTTCAGTTTAAAGAAGGAGAAGGCAGTGCATATTTTCTGTAAGAGCTGGGCCTGCATTATAGCCCTGAAAGCTCCGCTTGGAGCCAGCTCTCTTCTGCCACATTCCAGCTGTGTCAGAAAGAGCTTATGGCTGGATATGAAGCAGGCTGCACACTTATACGAGAGAGGGCACCTTCCCAAAATTACTGCCACTCTGGGGTTTAACTCTCTTGATCTCCAAGAACAGTTATGGGTCAGAGAAGAATGCTTCAGAGTTAAGAGGGAAAAAAAGAAGAATGAACATAGAAAGCAAACAAACTATGCTGGAAAGTACCACTTGTTCATGCGAGTCTGTGCTCGCCTACATCTATGGCCTGAGCTGGCTTTTGGCTCTCCTGTTTGGAGAAGTCTGAACAAAGGTAAACCCCGAGCAGTGAATCACGCTGTGCTCAGAGGATTGGAGGTGCCCTGGTCACTACAGTATCTGAAGAAAGTCCGTGTAGCTCCTTGGTGAATTTAGCTGACATTAACCACTTCAGATTCAGCAAGTTACTTTTCAGGATCCCATGTCTGGGAGATTCTTCTCCCCTGACCTTTGTTCTGCTGCTTCTTCCCTTTTTCTGTCTGCAGGAACATTTGCAGCAATATAGAAAAAAAAAATTCCATTTTAAAGTTGTTTCCCTGAGCCATAAGGGTCATCCTTTCAGCTTGCCTTGATGTGATGCAGAAGTCCTGGGCAACCATCACATATGAGTCAACATGACGGAGGCAACAGTCCAGCAGGGCTGAAGGTCTGTGAAGAACCTGCAGACAGCAAGCCCTGTTGTGTCCTTCTGAGAAAAAACTTTGTCTTGGCTTCTTATTCAAGTGCTGGTCTGGCCATGACTCTGCTACAAAGATCAAGAGTGGGCACTGTTAACATCCAACATGAACACTGGATAGGGCTTATTTTGGTTCTGCAGCGATCTTTTCCTGCAACCTTGTGTATCCAGTTTTCTCTGTTGCCTGAGCAGACAGTGGACCAACCCTGGTAGAGCTGAGCACCATCACTTCCAACACCAGTGGGTAGGAGGGTGCAACTGCAAATTACTGCTTTTTCCTGTGGGACTGAAAACCATGAAGTAGCTTCAGCTCTCACCCTGCATTGCACCTTTGTCCCTGCACCCTCTTTCATACCTGGGAGAGAAGAAATGCAGCTGCCATGGGTAAGACCTGGATGCCACAGCCTGAGAGAGCTGCCCAAGGCCCCAGGTTGTGATCGGGTTGGGAGGGAGGGGGCTGAGGAACAGCCAGCAGACAGTGCCGGGCCATCACAGGGGAGGGGAAATGGGTGGCACAGGGCCAGCCGCTGGTGAGTGAATCAGGTGGATGATTTCCTGAGATCTTCCCTGATGAGTAAAGAAATCTGCTTTGCCTCCTAGTGAGAAAAGCCCCCGGCTTATTCTTAGCAGCCAGCGCTCTCTCAAACACAGCGGAGAGAGACAGGAGACTTCCTTCCAGGAGGCCAATGGTGCCCTCAGATACTCCATCAACAGAGACAGGACAATCTGGCCTCAGCTGCTGCATCTCCTTGTTCAGGAACCAAATGCCAGGTCCAGGTCTCAGTTGGTAGAGACCTGCTCAGGCCTGAGAAGGATGTGTGCTAGCGCAGTCTCCTTGCTGGAAAAAGAAAAAAAGACCTGCTATAAATGCATACCTTTTTGTAGAAGACTATCAGCAGGAAAAAAAAGGTGGATAACTGGGGGGAACATGTTCACACGAAGTGGTTCATTTCTGAGCCAAATGAGCCAGGCCACATCAAATTGAACACCAGCAGCAGGTGCAACCCATCCACCTTGCTGTAAATCATCCCCCTGATGCTCTGTTCTGCACTGACTTTGACTAACTTCAATTACCAGATCCTAATGCCATTGTGAATGTATTTATTGATTCACCTTTGGATCTCTTCCCCCTGCTCTTATCCTCACTGCTGTAAACTAACCTTGAATTTTCTCCAGCAGGATTCTTTGTCCCTGTGAATGGCTGCTCATTCAGGTCTCCTCAGCTGTTACTCACAGCAGTCACAAGGATGGGATGAGCCTATCGCCTAGACCACTAGGTAGGAATACTTGACATAGCAGTTCCTGTATAGAGATAGTAAGCCAAAGGCTTTGCCTTTCCTGATGCAGGATGCTATGATTGATCCTGCATTAGGAGGGATGGGAGAGCAGTACACTGGTCTCAGGGAGGCTGTTTTGGGCTTTTGGGTTGCACCAGGACATCTGGACCACGGCAGCCTGAGAGCTTTGCTGCGGTCTCTGTGCTTCCTGCAGCTCTCCATTGCACCTCCTCTCCATGCACCATGAGCAGACACATCCTTCTCCTCCCGGGCACCCTTGCTGCCTGCAATGTTGCAGTGGTGCAAGGCTCTCACAGCTGCTTCTCCCCACCACCAGCCTAAGACTCCTCTCGTACCCACCTTGCTCACTTTGCTGCGTGTTGTTTTTGTGTTATGGGCTGTCGTGAGGCTGAGGAAGACCTTCAGTGCTCTGCTTTCCATGTCACGTGAAGGAGGCCAGAGCTCAGCTGCTCGGTAAGGGAAGATGAAAGCCACAGTGGGCAATGTGCAAGGGAAGACACACACAGTCGCTCACGCCTTCCCAAGGCTCCATCAGGCATGGAGCTTGTACACAGAAAAGAAAAAGAGGGAGAACTTGTATCCACCAAGCCATGTTTCTTTGCTGCTGAAAAAGAAGAAGAAACTGATCTCTTTGTATTTTCATGCTTTTCCCTTTCTGCCCTGTTGCAGTGCCTCACTGACAAATGCTATCCATAAAAAAGAAACCTTGATAGAAAGCCTATTGGAAGAGGCCTTCTGCTTAGTGCTTTCCCCTTTCGTTACAACTCCAGCATCGTACAGCAGTGTCCCCACTCTGCACTTAAAGCTGTATCTGCCTGTAACTCGCCCACAACACGGAGCACTAGACCTCCCTCTGCGAAGCACATGCACCAGAAGATAATCCAGATCAGTTTACCTCTGTGTACCTGGCAGCACGCTACTGTGCAGTGACCAAATATCAGAAGAGTTTGTGGTTAATTAGGATCAGATTAATCCCTGCTGACTGCCTGTCTCTGTGTAAAAAGGGCACTAGAGGTTAGAAAGTATTAAGTACCTTAAACGTCTACTTGCATAATGTAAAAACCTACTGAAGAACCAGACTTTGTGCTTGAAAGTGTTGATGTGAAATTATTTACCCCTGGAGGAATTTAAGCATGCATCTTATCCTACAAAAGCAAGAAAATCCATTAAAAAAATTTCCAGGAGGAAATGTAACAAATATTTGGCCACGGAAAAATAATAAACCAGCAGCACAATGGAGACAAGACATCTACAAAAACAGGCCTTAGAGATTCTGAACATTATTTCCAACTTCTAAGAATTTAGTTCAGCATATGAAGTATAATTTTTATAGCTGCAATAAAGCTTTTTCTGAGATAAAATTGTACCTCGTTTTCCATTTTATTAGTTCCCATTTATCACAAAAATACAGCAGCTAATAATTAGATAGCTTCATATTTACACCCAGTCTATGGCACTGCCCATGGAGCCCAGGGGGCTTCACAGAAAAGACACATTTCCTTGCCCTTATGTGATCAAATTATTTAAGACATTCCTGACACTAAAATGTAGATTATATTTGTTGACATGCTTAGCTATCCCTAAGCATGTAAGTGGTTATTGGACATGTCAAAATATGGAGAACTTTTGTGCTTTTCTCTTCATTTTAAATGTAATAGTATTTTTAAATAAGGATCCTGTGGTTGATTAAAAAAGCTGAGCAGCTATGTAAATGGGGATAATAACAGAAAAATTCTTAGAGGCAAGGCAGACTAATAAAGGATCTACAGGTCTGTGAGAAAATGTCACCATTACAAACCTTTTCACATACGCTGATAGACCATTAGGCCTTTTTTCTTTCTTATTTCTTGTTACTGGCACATTTATATAAGTATTAGGGACATTTATATAATAACAGGATATTAGCTCCTTTTGAGGTCATCTGTTCTTGTGACTTATTCCCCATTTACAGTCATAAGCTTCTCATTGTGACATCACCTTGGCGGCTGCAGCAGTACCTGTGATGTCACCAAAAGGGATTACAACCTGAAGTGGGGAGTAAGCTGCCAGAGCAGATCAGCTCCTGAAGAATAAAGGTTTTGTTTTGCCCTGCTAGCAGAGGGAGAAGGAAGCACCCCACCCACCCTTTCTCCTCCACCTCTCATGGTGGAGCAGGACCATTTTTCCATGCAGTGCCAGCTGGTAGTGCAGGGACCCTTGCTGCTGCCACCGAAACCTGCCGAGGTTCTGCCATGAGCTCTGGTGGAGCAAGGTTGGCAAGGGAGCTGGATCAGACCCTCCAGAGCTGGGACCCCCACCTGCACTGCTGCTTTTCAGTGCTGCTGTGCTAGCGTTGGGATGGCAAAAATACAGAAATTTACTTAGGAAAGAGGCCGCCAAGATTGTCAGGAGAAATGCCGGACATACAGGGACATCTGTGAATCATATCTTAACTTTTCCAGAACTATTAATGTGTGGGACACTCTGGTGAAGAAGCACTGAATGTCAGGGAGGAAACTCCTCCAGGGAGTTGGCTGGCTGGGTAAGAGGGTTTAGTTAGCTTGGGTGAACTTTGGTGCATCAAAGTGGGTGCATGAGAAAATATGTTCAACATGTGCAAATATGTACAACGTTGCTTCTCTGCCCAGCTGAGGGGTACATCACAAGCTGGGGTGAAAGGGTAGGAAAACAGCTCACTGTGAAACTGCAGTGAGCACAGGCAGGCACACACGAAAGCTGCAATGGGACACGTCGCAGATGTGCTGCTCCTGTTGCATGGACCCAGCAGCCCCAGAGGTTGGTCGAATGTTGCTCACTTGGGTCCAGTTGGTTTTCTGACCTGATCCCCACGCTGAAGGGAGGGTATCTTTGGGATGACAGGCAGGATGCAAAAGCTGTGGCTCAGTACTAAGCCAGTTTGGCAATGTGGCTTTCAACGTAGATCAACCTGGTCGGTTCAGGCCACAGGAGAGGTAAAACCACAACTGATGAACTGGCCTATGCAGAGCTGCCCTGTAAATAACATTCTTTCACATTATTCACTCTGCAAGTTCCCATTTGATCTCACCTCTCTTGCCTACTCAACCAAATCCCTTTCCTGAAAATCAGGCTTCTTGTGAGAAGTTAGCTCTGCAAATTCATAAACATCTTCGTGCTTTCATCTTCTGTTTGGTTCCCTGTCATTTCAGCCAGATCAGTAGCAGAAATTACAGTTGGCAACATTCTCATATGAGGACCTCTTCCAATGTCATTTACTTGGCATCATTTATTTGGCACTGTAGGAGACTGTGATAGTCAGTTAGATAAGCATTTGGGGGATATCTGAATTAAAAACAGCTTTTAACATACTTTATATTCCCTGTCAACAGTAAATGTATTTAAATTGTCAGTTCATGTAGTCATCTGGGAGGAAAATGTGCTGCCACAGTGCTGCTCCCCACTCCTGCTTTTGGCTCACTGGCATGTCTTGTCTGAGTGTGAATTTCCACCAGCACCCATGCAGGGTACTGACTCTCTCCCAGAAGCATTTCAAATCTGCAGATACCAAAAGGGTGACCTTTAGGGGCAGAGGTGGCATTTCACAGACTGGCAAGTCAACTCTGGACGTGCTGATGCAGCACCTCTGAGCTACTGCAGGCAGCAAAGTAGCTGATCTGTGACAGCAGCCGTCACAGGTCAGCTGTACACTCACAAAGGGTCTTACCATGTATTCGGAGTCCACAGGGAAGAGGCTTTACTGCTAAGATCTTCATATAACACTGTGGGAAATACATACACAGCTGAGATTATCTCTTTGGAGATCATGCATCGTTTCTCCCAGAGTTTCTTAAGCCATCTTACCCTATGAGATATGCATGGGAGAACTACTGGGATTAAAATAAGGATGCACAAAATCTTTACTCTCTCCTCAATCAGTTTTTCTCCCTTTTTTTTAAATTCAATTAAGTTTCATCGACCTAAAAAAAGAAGTGATCTTATCCTTGTGATTTCTCAGTCCTTTTGAATTCTGTCTGTTGCAAACCATATAATGAGAATGGTCACCATCATTTAGAAGACTGGCCTGATTACTCAGCCTACGCTTCTGCATGTGGAAACATGCGTCGCTTCATCTGTGTTACTACACTAACTTCATTCAGTGAAAGAGGAACTCCTGTTTGCTTTGCTTTACTTTCCACCAGAGAAAGGCACCATTTTGCCCACTGCAGAAGACATCACACACCACATTAGAAATACCTACCCTGCAACTTGAAAAAGGAGATGACTCCAGCACTGATAGTTCACACTGCTTGTTAACTTGCTGCCTGGCTAAGTTTTGGGTTGCTCCCGCTACCTGTCTCTAAAACTGCCCCTGGATACAGTTCAGGGCTCGTTTATTCCAGGACTCATCCCAAAAGCCCCCCCCAGGCCCAAGCCTGGGTCCCACACAGTCCTCCAACACCAGCCTGTCAGCCCTTGCATCCTCAAGGGTGCCCTTGGGCATCTCACAGGGCAGGAAACACTGATTCCCAGTGTGATGCTCTAAAATCACTGCTACGTTATTCCACTTGCAGTATTAGAGGTATAGGAAAATGAACCCACAAAAATGTTATATTCATGTTTTACAGCCACAGAGGCTGAAGGGGACTGAAAGACAAGTGCTGCACAGTTTGGTCACAGCCAGCCCCTCTGCTGCTTATCTTGCAGCTGTGGGCTGCATTGCTACCTCCAGCTGTGAGAGCTGCCAAAAAGCCTTTGTTGCTGCTAGCAATGTTTCTTTCCACCTGGAGCCAGGCAGGAAGGTGTGAGGGAAGCGGTCTGGGGATTTCTGCAGGATGGACCTGCTCTGTAGGACTCTGCAGTGTGTGTCCTCCCCAGCAGGTCCCGGCTAGCCAGGAGCTAGCACCAAGCCCATCTGTTCAGCAAGGCCATGCCCTGTGGAGGAGTTTGTTGCCACACTAGCATGTGGAGTTTGGTCTGAGATGCCATCACAGGGTTTTTCTTTTAATAAAGCTCTACAGAAATGATTCGCTCCTCTGGACTACTTCTTTGAAGGCAATCCTCTACAGTGGTCATCCTTTGAAGAGCCAGATTTTGTCCTCACACCGCAGTGGGAGGCAGAGGCAGCGGTGGGTTTTACGTAGCATGTGAATAGCAATAAGCAAATTAACTTGAACTTGCTCGGCTGGGTGTTCCGCGGCTCCACAGCCAACCGCCTCCCCACAGAATAAGCTCTGTGTGAAATGATGATGCAAATTTTTCTTCCTGAAATTCAGCAGAACCACCTTCCTGACTTAGCAAATGCGTTGGTATCTTGCAATGTGGGCTCTCTTCTGGAGGAGAGATGTAAGCAGGAAGGAAGCTGGTTTGGATTAAATTTAATTTCCCCAGGGTTATATATGTTAAAGAAAGCACACACACACAAAACAGATGCGGATAGAAGGTTAAATTCTGTTCTCATTTATGAAGGGGTACAGTAACCGTGCTGATAACAGGGTTGTGCTAGAGCAAAAGGAAGATTGCTGGAAACTGACCTTACACAGGAAAGCAAACAAGAGGGTTCTGAAGAGGAAAACCTGCTTCTCACCTGGTCCTCCCAACTTTTTCTCTCCCAGCCCTTCCTTGGGCCAAATTCGGCTCCAGATTGCTGCGTAAAGTCTGTGCATCAGGAGCCCAAACTAACCAGAGCCCAAAAGCAGAACTGCTCCCCCTTTCCTCTCAGCAGCCACGCCAAACCAGGGCTCAGTTTTGTTAGGACACAGCTTAATAAATCAGAGAAAACTCCAGTCTCCTGGGAGAAATGCTTTGGGGGGAAAAAGGCTTCCAAAGAAATCTCCCTCTGCCCACAATGCCTGTGCAGGCTGTGTCTTTCCCTCCAGTTTCTCATTCTTCTAGCTGCTTCCAGGGCTGAACAAGCTCCTCAGTTTCGTCCTCAATGCCACTGCTCTGCAGGCTCAACCCTGAGTCTGTTTTGTAGAGTCAGGGAGCACCCTGTCCCCCAGAGGAGCCTTCTAGCCCATACTCCCCCAGCAGCTCCCCATTTGCTCCAGGATCCAAGTTGATGTCGATGGTTTACATTCACGCTGCTGTACCTGAGAGCAGAATCTGACCCATGAAGACCTTGAACATGACGTTCTGGAGAACAGCTGTTTCTGACCATTTCTCTTTCCCTCATCTCTCCTTTCTACTCCCGCGTATTTTTCACACCAGACATTGCAGAGCCACTTACGATGGTGTCTGTCAGTGCTGAATGGTGGGAGGTGCTTCAGCAGTCTGTCCCCTTGCCCACCACAATGGTCACACAGGAGGACACTGAGGGCCCATGCAGTAACAGCACTGACATACCACAGACGCAGACAAGATCTAATCGATCGTTGAAAGCAGACATCACCTACCACTTCTCTCCAGCGCTTTCCACCAGTTTTGCTCCCTGTTTGGTGGTTTGCTCACACAGCAGGAAGCTCTTTGATGTTTTCCTTCTCAAAGAGTGGTGGTTTTCTCTGCTCAGTGAGGGGACAGAGAGGTTGGGCTCCCTCTGAAGCCCTCAGAGCTGCTCCTGTAGGTGTCCAGAGGAGCTCCACAGAGGCACAGCGCCATGTGCTCCATCCTCCTACCCACACCCAGCTGTGCTGTATTTTCTCCAGACCGTATTTTCTCCCAGTCTGTGCTTTTCCTCACTTCCCTCACAGGCAGCCTAAGTTATCTCAATGTCAAGAGACATTTCTCAAAATACAGCTTCTACCTCTGCCCCTTTCTGTCTTTGAAGAGTTATCTTGGGGACCAATCAATTGCATTCCTTTTAAAACACATTACCAGTGTCTTAAAAATAAAATGGTTGCCAGGAAGTTTATCAGTACATTCCTCAGTACCTTCTGATGCATATCCAGATTAAGACTCAAAGAAGGATGTTAGGCCTAAATTAGGACACAGACAACTTTAAAGACTCTAAAAAAAAAATCCTAAAAAAGAACCAGAAACTCCCTTTCTCCACAGCAGCCCAATCCTAACACTTCTGCAGGTCCAGGACACCTGGAATTTCTGCAATTGGCCTATTTGATTTGCAGCCCCCAGGTTATGCCCCAAACTACCCTCACTTGGACGGCTCAGCTCCTGGCTCCCTGGGCTTACTTGGCAAGCTCAGTTTTCAGATGCACCTCCACATGGCACCAGCTTCTCTCAGACACCCAGTTCTCGGCTTTGGATCCCAGTTTGGGGAAGAAAAACTTAAAACTTAGGCTGCTAAACTGAGAATTTTGAGTCTGGCCTTGATTATGATAAATGTTCATACCCTTCCCCCAGTATTTCATCACTTGTTTTTAGCCACATGTAGTTTCACTGACTCTTCCTTCTTTCTTACTCTACTGCCTTTTATCTTTCTAATCATTCACTAACGGATTTTCTTTTTTACTCGTTATATGTAAAGCACATTACTTATTCCCCATGGCTGCTTTGAACAGCATCGATGAATTTTTAGTTTTCTTAAGTCCTCTCTCCTTGTCTGCAAACACTGGTTTTGCTGTTAAGATTCCTCCATAGCTTTCCTTTCCTAAATCAAGTGCAGAAAGTGAGGGTTTGAAACAAACACCCTAATTTCTAAGTCCCTTCTATGATGAGACATGACCCAGAATGGGTTTTTTCCCCTTTCCCACAGAAACTATATTGTCCTATACCACATTTATACTGGGTCTAATTTTTAATTACATCTTCCATGTAAGTATTTAATACTTACCCTAAATCTGAATAGCAACATTTTTGCCAGGTGGTAATTGAATGTCAATTTTTGACAGTAATACCTAAAACCTTCAGGGGCTTCCTATCGTTCTTCCAAATCTTAATAAATCCACAGGAGAGTATCAAGCAGGGCACAGGGGAAATGTCTTATCAGGTCTGAAGCCTCTGGGAACGTGACATCAAATCCAGCTGTACAGTCCTCACCAGTGGCCAGAGTTAATTTATCTACTGACAGCTCTAAGCCCTTCAAGAAATCACTTGGTGGCCTCCATTTTGTTCCCTCTGAATACATCTCTAGTCCAGTGGACACTATTAATGATAACTTCAGCAGAGAGGTCCTCATTCAACAAAACTGTTAAGCCCCAATGTAATTTTCAGTGTGACGATACTGCCATTGAAATCCATGGCAGAAGCTACATCCCTGCCTGTTGTACTAGTCCGGGACTGGCCAAGTTCTTGCCCTTCCTCTGTCCTAGCAGGAATGTGATCTAAACCCCAGGATCCTGAGACAGACCCCAGTATCAACGTCTATTTGGTCATCTTCTCAAAACAGCAGAAAGAGAGGAACAGCACAAGTGCAGACGAAGGGAGGCCCATTGCTTCTTTCATGTTCGGACCCTAGTTCAGTTGTGTGGATGCTGCTTCCCCGCTAAGGATGAAACGGTAGCACCTAAACACTCCTACTTGATTATAATGACCTTTTTCCCCATGTCTTCTTTCCCAGTTGCAACAGGAATGTATGCTGTGAAATAGCTAAGTGTATATATAATGTCAAGCTCTATGAAGATCAATAAGCTGCAGTTTTACACTTATTTTTAAGCTGAAACCTTGCTTGCCTTAGGTGCCATTGTGAAGCTGTGAGGCTGAACCTGTGAATGCGACAGGCAGGATTTGATCCTGTCACATGAAGAAAGCCAGGAACAGCTGGAACTGCTTTTAAAGTGGTCACAACCACAGCTCTTCTGCTTCTGGTTCATTTGGAGACACCTCTTCCTCATTTGATGTCCTTCAAGTGCATCACGTTGTTGTTTCTTTCCTCCTGGAAACTAAAGAGTGAATGAAAATCTTGCTATTTGGGATGGCATTTAAAAAAAAAGTAATGGCAAATAAAGACATTTTAATTGCATGGGATTTCTGAATAACGTTTCAAAGTGGAGGAAAAAAACTAGCTGTGTGCCTGGTACACAGAGAGCCCTTTCTCTTCCCCTTTGTGGCGGAGGAATCAATGGAATTCATATAAAAGGAGGAGGGGGGTGGGAAGAGAGATAGGAGATGCCTTGCTCGGTACCAGCAGGTCACAAGTCTCATGAGGCTCGAGCGGGGCTTGCAAGGAAGTTGCTGACTGTATCTCCATGTGTACCTTTTTGTTCCTTGCCTTGGATTTGCTGGTCAGTGGCATGCCGCTTTGCCTGGCTCTCCATAGAGCTTGTAGCCTACAGGAATTTGGACAGAGTGGTACAGACATCGCCGACAGAAACTCTGATCACTGACTATCCGTTTAAATGCAGTCTCATGACTTAGTCTTTGCTCCATTACCTATTAAAGAAGGAGACAAGACGTACATAGACAGCTTCCATTCAGACACCCAGAAGGACACAGAAAGGCAAGACCATTTAACAGAGCTAACTGTGAGTAAATACAAGGCATTAGAGGTGCTCTTTAGAGCAAAGGGCATGGAGAAAGATTTGTAGGAAATCCTGAAGTGAAAGAAGGTGCAGTATTTTTTAAAATATACTTGCATACGATGTTCAAAAGGTGAAATTTTGTAAAGAAAGCTATTCTATCATTTTAGCATTATTTCTTTAAATATGAATCTAAGTGTTTCTTAATATAACGTTGACCAATGCTGGATTTCCCATAAAAATCCGAAGCAGTGGTTTTGTGCTGCAAGCATTGGAGTTTTTGCAAATACAACCTTTTTTTACTGGGATAAATTTCATCGAAGAAATATCTGGGGGAGAAATTTGAAGCCAGCCTTTTGCAAACTTGGATCTAAAGCCCAGCCTGGAGCCTCCAGTTAGATACCTGCACCTCACAAGGGGTGGCCTTCCTTCTGGGAGTGCTGGATGTGACCCCCTTTCTGCTGGGGACAGAAAGGAACTGTGGGTGCTCAGCAGCATGGAGACTGCACTGAAGTGTCCCATCATGCATGCAGGCAGCTAACTTTATAACCAGCTCTGCATCTCCATGCGCTGTAATGGCCAACTATCCTATATGGGTACAGCATTCTGGAAAAAACTCTGTTCTTGTTAATCAGCAGAGTCATCAGCATGTCCCTACATCTTTTTATATATATCTTTTTTTTTATGACAATAGCTGCTGAGTAGACCTGGACAAGTATTTTAACAGTGATCATTACTATTGTAAGTGATATCTTAACACTGATGGAAAGAGAAAGTTCCTCTGTCAGCTCAGCCTATTGCTTTTTAAATATAACTGTATTATTAATTGCAGGTATGATTAGTTGGTGGAGAGTGTTCCCAGCTCGCCTTCATGTTGCCCATTTTCTTCTCTGCATTTATCCTGTCTGCTGGCTGCTTAACCGAAGGTAACTGCATCTCCTACGATGAGCTGAAAGAGCTGAAGACTGAATTTGCCATCAGTCTCTACCGCCATGTATCTGAAGCAGAGAACAGAACCAATCTGGTAGTGTCTCCAGCAAGCGTGGCTGTTTCTTTGGAGCTGCTACAGTTTGGAGCTCAAGGAAATACCTTCACAGAGTTGCAGGATGCCCTAGGATACAACATTCATGGTAATGTACTGTTTAAAAAAAAATACTTCTTGCCTTATATTTTGCAATAAATTCACAGCTTTACTAAGGAGACAGCAATTGCACACATCATAACTAAACTTCTGTCCTCTGTCTCACTGCAAGATATAGCTTAGGAATGTTTTCTCCTTCTTTGATAGCCAGGTATCAGCTGGACAAAGGTAACTCAAGGGAGTATTTGATACGCATGTTATTATTCCCCTTTTTTCTTGATCAGTGCTTACTCTTTTACTGCACTGAAATACAACTACATCTAGAAAAGCTACTTCATGAACAGCAGAATTGCTCCTGGGTCCCCAGAGGTTCATAGTGTCCATTGTGTCCTGGCCTCCCATGTGTCCTCTTTGAGGAAGTGCCAGGCAGAGGACAGTCATTTTCTCTCCTATACCACTTACGTTTTCTCTCCTATCCCATTAACGAATTTTATGAAACCTATAGAAATTGAATCATCTTTAAGACTTTGCTACTTTTTCTAATGAGATGAAAAGTTATTAGAAGGAGATTGGCAGAGAGAGATATACATTGACAGATGGATGGTGCAATTGCATCTTTCCCCAAAAGCAAGCTAAAACAGAACTCACTGGGAATCTGGAAGGGATATGGAAAAGGCAGATGTCTTAAGAATCCAGCATTAAGTCAGTTGAATTTAAGGATGCTGTTTTCATTTCAGCTCTGGATTATCCTACCATCTCACATCACACGTCAAAAACTATTTTACATTATGGGCACAATGTTTATGAAAAGCAGATGACTGCCTCATCTTCGAAATTTGCAGCTTACATACAAGACTTATGTATAGAGATGACACTGCTATTTCCTAGCATAAAATTTATTTTCAGTGTATGAAGACTAAGGTAAAACCTACAGCAATTTCGCCGTCCTGTGCTGTACCCTGCCTTAGTCACCAGTACCATTCTGTATAGCATTGATACTCAAAACCAACACGGCAGTGAAGAGCTAGCTCTGGCTGATACATACATACACAGTTGCATGTACTGATACAAGGACAGTGCATCTACATTATGAGCAGCTGCTATAATGAAGTCTTGCCTGTAAGATTCGCGTTTCTGTAAATTCAGTAGGGTAATTTTAAACAACATTAATTCATACAAGGATTATACTCTGCCTAACATGTCTGGTCATTAGGGGCTCAGTTATTAAGAAAGAAACTTAAGAATAATATTGCACAATGAAATTCAGTCACAGATCTCCACACAAAATGTAACAAAGACAAGTGCAGAGGCTGTTAATGACCCGCTAGCTCTTTTGCACTGCTTTACTTCTTCTCATGTGGCACATCATATCAAGCAGACATCTTATCTCCATTTTAGTTGCCTGTGGTACGAGCCACATGAGCTCTGGCTTTCAGTAATATTAATATATGAATGTGAAAATAAAGTAGGAGGGGATCTCTTGCTGTCGGTTATAACAGCACATTTCCGGGGATGGAGAAGGAACTCACTTCCTCAAATGGTTTAAATCAAATAAATAAATCAAATACTTAGATCAAATTTCCTATCAGATGAGGAAAACCAAATCACACATGTATACATATGTGATTAAATTCCTTTCATCCATTAGATGTTTGCATTACTGTTTCTGTTGGTCTGTCTTAAACAATAATGAAGAATGTGGTTAAAATCTTGCAGGCTGAAAACAATGAAAACATTGATGGTTCATTCACTGTTCACCGAGAATCCGCTCTTACATGCAATTGTAATCTTCTTTTAATGTTTGGAAGATTTGTTCACCTTTATTCTAGTACTAAGAAAAACAATGTATAAAGGGATGTCTCTCTGGACAGCACAGACAAAATGACATGCTTTAAAATGCTTTCGCCTTGCTGTTTTATTTTATCAACGGTGAGAGTATTTTAAAGCAATTTTGAACTGTTCTCCAAGTAAGAATTCAGGACTTTGGTTAGCTAAGCACTTTGATATGACTGAAGTTACAAGCTCAGGGTACCACATCTCACGTTAACATCTGCTTCCAATTTACCATCTTTGATTTCTCACATCCTCCAGAGAGCTGGCCAAATGCTCCCGCTCTAATGCAAAACACACGAGAAAAGCACTTTACACCTCAGAGCGTGTGAGTTTTCTTGACATCTGTTCAAGGAGTTCAACATTTTCTCCCTTAAAGAGTAATAGATCTAAATTTTAGTACCAATAGGCGATCAGTCTTCCTGCAGGTTATTAAAGGAGCACTATTCAGTTAGAAAACAGGCACTGGATTCTCAGGCGGTAGAAATCGGTAGTCATGAAACTCTCCCTTTACCCCATCAAGAATCTGAACCAACGTAGTAAAAGTCTCCTGATGACCTGGCTGGCAGCTGGAGGTTCATGGTGATCCTGTCCTTGACCTGATGCTCAGCCTGGGACAGGCTGGTTCAGGTGGGCTGAACTTCCCTGGTGAGCCGCCCCAAACCACCCTTGTCCCAGGCAGAAGCTCAGCCTGACTTCCCTCCAGCACTGCCTACACCCACAGGCGTCTGGAGAAACTGGGTGATTCCTCCCTTTGCCTAAGGTCTCCCTTGAGTCAAAATGAAGATTTCCAACCAGCCCATAACAGCAAGCCCAGCCATGCCTGCAGGGAACCAGATACCTGAGTTGCCCAGGGCACCCCAAGGTTTCAGGCCAAGGCAGAGGAGCACCTGAGCCAAGTACAGCAACTTGGAGAAGCAAGAGACACAATACTGACCCTCCTTGGACATGGTGGCCAACAGTTCGTATACAACAGTGAGTTGCTAAGATTTCACACAGAAATTGGGACACCTGGTGGGGAAATCAGAAAGGTCCTGGTGCTGACCCGCTGGCACTGATGTCTTGCTGAAGAAGAGAAGTGCTCCAGACATTTCCCAGTCCTCACGGAATATTTATATATAGAAGGAGGGACTTGCTGAAAATGTCTTAAGGGCGAGCAGCAATCTCAACAAGACCTTTATTGGCTGGGCGTAGGCAAGTCTCCTCCAAAACACAACAAGCGATATGGAAGGGGGCCTGAACCGTGAATGCGGGAAGTTTGAGGAGTTTTGACACAGAGCCCATAAACATCATTCAGGCTGGGTGCAAGTCCCAGGCCTCAGGAGGTCACCTCAGCATGAACCATCCCATCACAAACCATTACAGCGTGCAAAATAATGGCAGCCAGAAATAGCTGCTAAATCACCCTTTACTGGAGCCTACTAGAAACTCTGTGATTTTAAAAACACAAGATCCTCTAAGTTTGCAGGACTCATGTTCCTGCTAGGCCCACACCTCAACCCCGTATCTGTCACAGAAGCCACTACCATTGAACTACCACAAGCTACCCAGGAACAGAACAGACAACAAACTAGAGAATACATTACTGAATTTTTGAGTGACACTGAGCTCGTAGTTGCTACAAGCATTTTGGAAGATCAGAATAGAATTTAAAAGGATCCTGGAAAATCAGAGAAATGTGTGAATAGGACACCATTCAATAAGGACAAGTGCAAAATGTTACGTTTAGAAGGAATAATCAGCTACTCAAATTAAGGAAAAATGAGCAGAAGAATAGTGTTTTTAGGAAAGGAACTGAGGATTCTTAGGAATTAAAAAAATTAATAATGAATGGGAAATACAGTTGTACTTCAAAAAAAAAAAGCAGACAGTCTTGTGGGTTGTATAAAAAGAAGAGTCACTTGTAACACACATGGAGCAACCTATCAGGTCTATTTAGCATTGCCAGGGCTCATCTGCAATACTGGGCCAGTTTGGGGCACCCTCCTTCAAGAAATAAAACAGCACATGAGAGCCAAGGGTAGCAGAGACAGACCTGGGGCAGGCAGGGCGATGCCTTTCCTGGGGTGGGTGGTATTGATAACGGCAGGAGAAGGAGATGGCAGTACCGCAGCATCAGCAGCTCAGCCAGTCACGGCCAGAGGTGCTAGATCTCACTAAGAGGAACTCAGAGAGTGCCCAAGAAAAAATAATGTAACTTATGAACTGTAAGAGCTGTGTTTGCAGAGAGACGTGAGCCTGATGTGAAATCAGCCACTTGATATATCTGCACTAAAGTGATTTCTACAGCAACATGAAGAGTGCTTTCCTGTGCTGAGCTCGTCACCGTCCTTGACAGTAGTGCTTGAGAGTAATACCCCGTAAAGTCAAGGGTGATTCAGTGGTTATAGTGCTTTAACTTTCAGAGGACACCAGTGTCAGCACTGGAGTTGAGAGCTGGGGAGCCCTGGTGCAATCTCTGCTATCCTTAGCCTCAACATGGTAACTGCAGTTTTTCTGTCTCTCTTGCCTGGCAGATCAAAGTGTGCAGGACTTCTTGCACGTGGTGTACGAAGGAGCAGCTGACTCCAGCCAAGGCACAGTGGTTCAGCTGGCATGTTCCTTCTTCGTGGACACCAGGGTGCAGCTCTTGCCCCTCTTCGCTGCACGTGTTGCGCACTGGGCAAACAGCAGCCTGCAGCACACCAACTTCACTGACCCCAACAGAACCACAGCCCAAATACAGGAATGGATCACTGGTGGCCTTGGAGGTAACATAACAACCCATGAGAATGACTGCACATGAATAAAATGTAAAATAAGAGTAGTGAGAGAAATTGCATTTAACCAAGTATAAAGTTTTTTGCCACACTCCATGGTGTCCAAACCAAGGCTGAAAGCCAGGAAATCTAATCCTTGTGCTGATGCTCATGTCTAATGTGAGAAAAGAGCTGGATTAGGTCTCAATCTGTGAGTGTAAGTTTGCAGTATCAAGCCGGTAACCGCTTGGCCTTGTTTCTCTAATTTTAAAAATGGCAATCTTCTGCAGTGTTTTCGGTTTTAATAAGGAGCAGCCAAATTCCCCAGGGACCAAGTTCACTGTGTTAAATACTTTCATGCTGCTGTGGGGAACACACAGGGCCATAAGCTCAGCAGTCAGACTCTGAGTTTAAAAAGTCAAAATGGGAAATAAAAATAATTTACTTTCCACACAAGCAAGAAAATTAATGAAATTAAATTCTGTGTTAATGAAAAGAATAATTGAAAAAGCAAGTCCTTAGAAGCAGCAGAGCAAATCAGTCCCTGATTTGCCCCGTAAACTTAAGTTACGTGAGTGTTAGCTTGGCCATCAACATGTGAGGTGATGTTAAATGTACACATTAAAGCTACTATTGAAAAAAAAATTTCTGTCCTTCTCAAATGAACTGTAATAAGTGGTCCAGCTTCGTGATAGAAAAAGTATTTCTCTAGAAGAAGGTACAAAAATGGGAGTCCATATTGTGGTGCTTACATGCATATCAATGAATTAAAATTTCAAAAATCTTTCAGATACCCAAAGCAGGAGCAGCTGAACTGCCAAGTAAATGGGAGAGAAGGAGAATTAAGATATGAGCTTCAGTTGTCTTAGTTACTTCATAAAGCTGTCTGTAATCATGAATCCATTTCATGAGGAATTTCTAGTGCTAATGATGAACCACTCCAAGATACGTGTGGGCACATTTAAGCTAGAAAACCAGTTAGGACCAGGGCATGGTGCTGAGCACCAGGCTGTTGTCATCCACGCTGTTCAGCGAGTAACATAATCCTGGCACAACTTTGGCCCTCAACATTGACCAACTCAAAGTCGGTTCTGGGGAGAGCATGGACCAACAGGTAACCCCAATAAGGTCGATGTACAGGTGGGGAGGGGAAGGTAGAGGGTTTAACAGTGCCTTGTGAGCTGTGCCTCTTGCCCTTAGGGATAGAGTGTGGTCTTGACTTGCTTTATTTACTCACACAGATCTGGCCTTTAGGCCTGGGTGAGTAGGATGGCAAGTGTCCCCCCTCCCCGCCTCTCTCCCATGCAGATGGGGATGTGCGTGGCACGCCATTGGAGAGTGCTGGGTCACCACTCAGCCAGGTCACCCTGGTGAGCACCATGTACTTCAAAAGCACGTGGCAAAAGAAGTTTTCCTTTATGGATACCCAGATGTTGCCTTTTACCACGGCAGAGGGCTCAACCCTGAAAGTGCCCACAATGCATCACACAGCCGAAGTTAACTACGGTAATTGTCTTTGATCCAGATTTTCTCTATTGTACAACATAGCACAGTTTTATTTATTGAATTTCTACGGCTACCACACTAAGATGTGTTACTTTCACAGCTTGGAGAAGTCTCAGAAGAAATCCCGTTAAACAAAGAGACCAACTGGGTGACCAAATTGACTCCTTATAATCACAGGCAATCATGAAACAGATCCTGGGTTCAAAATGGCTCCTAAAATATCTACTGTCCATGCCCCATCCCTCACAGACCAAAAGCTCCCAGCACTCCATAACAAACTTGTCAGCTATAGCAAACAACCGAAAGGCACCAAGATAACATGCCAGGAGAAGGAAACAGGAAAGGCTGGAGGTACCTTGGTATACAAAGTCCTTTGCAATAGCAGGGAGCTTGTTAAATAAAGCTGCCTAGGAAGGGAGGACTGTAGGAAGCACAAATGATCCCATGACAGAGGGACAGTTAAGACTAAAACAAGATCAAGTCCCTACCAGTTTGATTTGTGGGGTGGGAAAGAAATTTCCTGACCCCTCAACCTGATCACTGTTTGCCCCTTGAGTGTGTGAGCACCAGAGGGGATAATATCACCATGAGCACCAGCACTGCACACCCGTCCCTCCTGTCACAGCTTGTCTCCAAGGCTTTAGGGTAAAACTGCAGATCTTCAGAGCCAATTCTGCAATAAAGGGGAGAGGAGTTTTTCTGTCCTTTATAATCAGTGGATACTCTCAGCATTGGTTTAAAACAGTATAAGTACAGATCAAACTTTTATTTGTATAATATATGAATCCAGTGTACACTCCTTTCAAAGGCCTGGGGTATGGGGATTGCTGACAGAAGGACTCATGCTGTAGGCTTAATTTTCTGCCACTAGGAATTCTTCCAGTTAGCTCTACAATCCCTTTCAAAATATTAAAAGCTCATTTCCCTTCTACCCTAAATTTCAAAACTTCACTTGGGTAAAAACCTTTTTAATTCCAAGTCTAAATTTTTTCAAGACCAATTGATTTTTCTTACCATTGTAACGGCTTTATCTTTTAACTTAAATAGTTTCTCTTCGGCTTTGATATTTACTCCCAAATGTATTTGCCAGTCACCAAGCTGCCTCTCAATTTCCTCTTAGCTAAGCTAATGCCAGGGTCTTCTAATCTATTCAAAAAACAGATACTCCAATTCTCTAGTAGTCCTTTTCTGCACTTTTCCAATTTAAATTAATCTTTCTTGAAAATAAGTGGCCAGGAATGTACATAATACTTTTAATGAGGCCATATATATGCTCAATAAAATGCTCTTAGTATTTCTATGACTTGCTAAAAATACCTTGCGTAGTGCACCGCAGAATCAGTTCAGGGTGGTTACTCAAGGTTGATGCCACCTGGGCCTTTTTTCTTTCTCCACCTTTTTTCCAGCTGTTGAGCCCTAAGTAAATCAAGGGGAGGGAAATCTCCACAGGTACATACCTTTTTTTGTGGTTTTGAACCATCATTTGATTTCCACCACTGCAGTCATCATGGTAACCTCACTGTTTGTCTTTGATGGAAGTCTTGAGCGTTGGCAGTACTTTGGAAAGCCACCAGTAACCTCTTTTCAAGCTGGGAGCCCCACTTTTAACTTAACTCATTGTAGTTTCCCCTTCAAGTGGCTGCTTGCTGCCTTTCATGTCTTACTTTAATTGCCATCACTTCTACCTGTAAATAGTGCCACAGTGAAACTACGTTTAAAGTTTTACTTAAAACTAGACAGCAGGATCTATGCCTTTTAATCAAATTAGTTATCAAGTCAAAAAAGCTTATAGATTTGTTTGCTTGGGTCTACCTGGTGTTGCAATTTATCTCACTTTCTGTTTCCCTCTGTGACTTGATTATTCCTTTCTCCAGAGTATGTTCTAAAACTTCTCAAAGACAGACCTAAATTTTCCAGGATCACTTTCTTTTCTTTATAAATGTACTCCTGTACTCCAAGCATGGGACACAACTGAAACTACAGGTCTGTTACAAATCTTTGCCGATATATTTGCAATTTCACATCCGTGTTCTTTTCATATTCTTGGGTGATGATCATCCAGGCCCCGGATTATTATCTGTCTCTCTCAAGTAGCTTAAACTTTGTTTCTGTCTCTGATGTTGTAATACCTCCTGTTCTTTCCTCATTTCCTTGAGGAACCTCACCATTATCCTTTGCTGTATCATCAGATTATTTCTTCCCTGTCAGTTCCAGCAAATAATTGGGATGAATCTAAAAAAAATTAAATCCACAGTGTTCAGCAGCACTATTCTTCCTTCTTTTTTCTCTTGTTTATAAGGCTAAAACATTTTCATTTTCTGTGCAAGAGTCACATCAGGCAGGCAATTGGCCAGTCATTATTTCTATGCTTATTTATCTCTGAACCGTAACTCAACTGGCTAAGGAATCACTTTTTCCACTCGTTGCAAGCTTACTTACTGTTACGTCTTTCTTTCTGGTGTTTCTTCTTCTGGGACATCCATGCTGTGTCCACCACGCTTCTTGCTCCTGCTGGGACTGGCAGCTCCTGAGTGCGTTCACACCTCTGACTTGGAGCATTCCCATCCTCTCGGCATCTGAATCTTTTATAAGTTAATTGACTTTACTCATGAGTGCAGAGTTTCCCCTTCCAAACCCCTCCACCTTATCATCCTCGTTGTTGAGTAACATAAAGTACTACATCGACTCGTGATCTTTCAGCCCTGAGTGATTTTGTATCACCAGCTCACTGCAGGGGCTTTGCTACTCCTGATATCTGGAACGCCTCACCCTTTGCTGCTTTGCGGGCTGGTCAGGTAAACAAAGAGGTTTCTTGGGCCTCACGCACACCTATTAGCTCAGCAACAGACCTTTTCTCTGAACTTCCTCTTTAAGTAGAGTGAGATAAAGAAATTAGAGGCCTAAAATGATGGAAGGCAGGGGGCTGCTAGTGCCTATACAGGTGGAGATCTCTGGTAAAGACCAGTGACCAGAAGTTCAGCAGCTGAGCTGCAATGACTGACCATATATTTGCTTCTGAGCCCTTGTAAACTCAACGTGAAATCGTTAGTTGTGTTTGTCTGACCATTTGCCTAAACACAAGAACTCCATCCTATCGTCCTTCGGTATGTAGCTGGAGTGTTACATATTTACGCAGAAAAGGAAAGTTAACCAAAATATTGGGGTTGTATTTTCATCCAATCTGAAATGTGTGAGCTCTCTGCAGCTGGAGAGACTTTTGAGGGAAGTCGAAATGAAAGGGATCATTTAAAATTTGCTGCTTGTCAGATTTGATAGGGTCAATTCAGTCTTTGTCACTAGAAATGCTAGAAACATTTCTAACAAATCAGTTCAAAATTAATACAAAAGACAGGTTCTGTACAACAAAACAGAAGCAGGACATAACTTTCCTTCATTATTAAATGATGGCAGCTGTCTCCCATAAGGATCCAAGACACAGAGCGAGAAAGATTAGCTGTGGCCTGTTAACGTCCCAGCATTTACAATGTTATTTATCCTTTTAACATGGCCACACAGAACAAATCAGCCTGGGGACAATTAACGCTGCTCTAAGAAAATGTCAACATTACTGTTTACACATGCCTTTTAAACACTGCAGCTGTTTTACATATTCATTTTTCCAACCAATTTGTTAACTATATTTGAATACTGATTTAGCATATATATAATCCTTATGGGATGCTCAAAATCAGTTCAAGTAAGGAACACTAAATGTTCTGACTCAATAATCTCAAGTCTTTGATTTTCTTTCTAATTAACAAATAAGGACTGTATAACCTTTGTGCAGAATGTGCTGACTTCAGAATATCAGCATGCCCACAAATTAAACCACTCATATCCAGCGCACTACAAATGTAAAACTTCCCTGCTTGCCCATTACAAACCAGAAGGTCTTTTCCCAGCTGGGAGGGGGTTTTAACAGTGAGATTCTCTCTTTTCATTGCATGGCGGAAGGGCTAATTTAAGAGCCTAAAATTTAATCTGGCAGAATAATCAACGCTTAATGAATCCTATCTAGTCCATATCTGCAAAACTAACAAATGTTGTACACTAAACATTTGAGACATCTTATAGCTATGTATTTATTGGCAAATATTTAGATATTATGAACATGAGCTACCTATATTCTGTTATTTATAAGCCCTGACTCAAAAAGTGTGAGTATCTACCCTTGAAGATACAACTACTACAGCTGGGTGAAGAGATTCAGTATTTTGGATGGCCTGCAGCAAAAGCAGCAAGTCGTTTGCATTGGCCTGCTAAATATTGCTGAGTGTTCCTGAAATGCTATTTATTGGATTAACAGATGAAAAAATAAGAAATTAAAATTGTGATAATTGAATCTGTTCTACTGTATAATACAATCCATTAGAAATGCCTGGATTAATTGGTCTTTGAAATATGGAACTAAAATGGTAATTTTAAATGGCTGGTACAAATTGTTCCATAACTAATTACAAGTTTGGAAGCCCACCAGCTTTTACTTTTGAGACTAGTTTTTATAACCTTCATCTGATTTTGTTAGGTGTTTGTGCCTAGATTTTCAAAAATACGAAATTTGGTGCTTAAATAAGCATAAACCTAACTATGTTACTGTTTAATGTAACTATTTGTTTCTTGAAATAACGTTAAAACTGATTTTTAAAGGTAGTAAAGATGGAAACATGAGGCAAAGTAGGTTTCAGTCAATTAAACAGGACGCTTCATTTTGTTTTTCTGATTTCTATCAGCAGTGAATTTTTAGTGAAATATATTAGAAATATGTAAGTTTATTTAAAGAACAAGCATTGCAGGAACAGTCACCATAAAGTTACTGTCATTGGCTCGGTAATGTTTTTTAAGCTCTGAGCAAGGAGGACAGTTACTATATGCGAAAGTAATAAAATATCCACGCTCTGTTGAGACATTGCTTCAGGTATTATTACTGTCATTGGCATTTTTCTGCCAAGAGATTTATATGTATCTATATCACACAATCATCTCTGTTCAGATGTTGTGATTTAAGAGCAACCTGAGCTGGCTGCAAGAGCCCATGTGGTAGAGACAACCCCTTGTATCCCACCCCTGCTGTTCTGAACCGTCTGCTGACCCAGGCTTGGCTGGTGAGTTTGGGCTTTTTTTCCCCCACTTGAATGGTGAAATAAGATCTATATTTGCCCACCTACAGGCCAGTTCCAGACTGCAGCTCTGGAAGCTTTCAGCGTGGTCGAGTTACCCTACCTGGGGGAGAAACTCAGCATGTTCCTAGTGCTTCCCAGCCATAAAAGAACATCTTTATCCCAGATTGAGTCTCACCTTTCTGCTAAAACCATAACCCTCTGGGCCAACAGCTTAAAGAGAATGAAGATGGACATTTTTCTACCTAGGTAAGCAATATTAATACTGCAAGATGGGTTCACTACTTCGGTTGTCAGAATTCTGTGTGATAGCGCTGACACGAGCAATGTGTGAGATAAAAACAAATGAGATACTTTCAGTTTTGTTACTCATCACACTATCAGAAAAGCTCTAACACTCTCTTAAGCCATGAAAAGGTGAGCTGGGAATGCCAAAACTTTCTGGTATGCTCTGTACTGTTTTAAAAAACAAGTATTTCTGTTGATCCTGTAGCTTTTACTTAAAATTTGTTTAGGGTATAACAATCCTGATCTAAAAAGAGAGAAATGTTCCCGGCCCTTTCCCACACTCCATTTTGCTCTTTGCTTAAGAAAAAAGTAAATATATAACCTTGAAAGGAAATGCAATAGCTTATTTTTACAACTTGCCAGTATACAACAAAAGTACTCTACAGAGAACTTGGGGCCTCCCACCAGTCGTACCCATATTTCTGTGCGCAAAGCAAGTTTCAGCCATCCATTTTGCACATTAGTCATTTGCCATTGCTAGCAAATGCATACATCCTGGAGGCATTTTCTATCAGCTATTCAAATGAAATTGCATAGCAGGAGGAATCAGGTGCAGGAGGGCCTTTTGTGGCTGTACCTATTGTATGGATCAGCATGGAAGGGCTTCATTACACACCTCTTTCAATACATTCCCCACGTTAATGAAGTGCTGAAAAACAATTTGTACACCAATGCTCTTTCTCCAAGCTAATCTTTTACAAACGTTTCAAAGGGCTCTTTGCTACAGCCAAAAAGATTGTTAAAAAGAGGACACTTGCAGAAATGCAGAGTTCATGTGTCAAGAAGACTGAGAGGCGGACTGATTGCAAGAGGTGGAGGCAAGGGATTCCTTCTGTTAACGCCTTCAGGTGAAGATGAGTTGCTTTTCTGCAAAGTACACTTAATCAGATGGAAGGCACTGGGCTCATACAGAAATAGACGGATGAAATGCAAAGGGTTGAAATAAATTGCAGCTGTTCCACCTTTTAGCTCTATGAAACTATGAATCCCACATTTAAATAAAATCTATCATATTAATTTCAGGTTCAGTATTCAAAGCCTTTTTGACCTAAAGACAGCTTTTTCTGCCTTGGGAATTAGAGACGCATTTGATCCCATCACTGCTAATTTTAAAGGCATTTCAGGTAAGAGGCTTGACTGAATAAAAAATGATCAGTGACCCAAGAGTTGTAGACTCTGACATTTGAATGATTCAGTAGACCTGGGCCTTCTGAACTGATTGTGCTTCTTTCTCTGGGGAACTCTAAAACACAATTCACACTCAACCTTTCTACTTTATTATTGGCAATTGTATTTTGAGCTGTTGTTTTGTAGGAAAGAGGAATCTGAAAGGGACAGGGTCGATTTTGATCTTGCTTTTTTGTTCTTTTTTCTTTTCCTTCTTTAAGATTAAAACTGTCAAGACAGTGTAGGCCTGGAAAATGGTTATTTACTCAGAGATTTAGGATGCTTTAATACAACTTGCATTCCTATATTTGTTTTTAAATAGTCACTTAACAGTTAGGGATGCTGGTCCAACAAGTCTGTATTCCAACTATTGACATGGCAAACAATGTTAACATATGCCCATGCTATGTTGTCTTGCTAATCCAATGACCAGTGGACTAAACTATACTTTCCCTTTGCTAAAATACTAGTATTATGATTGTAAACTGCCTTAAGTTTGGAAGTCAGAAATTATCCCACTTCTTGGAAAATTTTTATCCCTATTTAATATTAAATACTAAAAGAATACAAATTATCTATTTCCTTTTTCTTTTTTTTTT
>VYXH01001822.1:0-16035 GCA_013397275.1 Burhinus bistriatus
ATATTTATGTATATATATACACAAATATATATTTATATATATTTCTGTATATATATTGAATATATATTTAATGCTTGCATATGCATTAAATGTTGGCACTTCAAATGTTATATAAGTGCATGTACCTTTTGGGGCGTGCTTTGGATTTAGATGCAAGTACTTCATTTTTGCCTAAGGCTAGCTTTAAGTACCTCAGTCTCTTAATAGGTTGCACCTTAAAGCTCTATGAACAAATCTTTATTTGCTCTAAATTCAGAACACTACTGATATCAACTTTTTCTTTTCAAGCAACAGCAAATCTCAGAATTCTGTATTGGTTTTGATACTTTCTAGAGCATAAATCAATCTTTCTGAGGTACAAACACTTTGTATAATTGGAACACTTTGCATAATCTCTACGGTTCTCTGTCATGAAGTTTTGCTCTGATCACCCCACTATTTTTCCTTCTCTTTTTCTGAAAATTCCTCATAGAAAAATGCAGTTTAACATTATACCTGAACTATTTTTCAGTCAGAATAATACTGATAGAGAATTCATAGTGCAGAAACATGAGGCAATATTTTAAACAGTGTTTTCTGAACTACTACTGAATTTCAAGCTGGGCCATAGCTGATTTCTCAGAAGATAAGAAATTTTTACAGGCTGGTCTTTAAGAGTATTTTTCCTTCTTTTGGAATAGAATTGCATTATTGTTATTTTGTTACTACTTCTGCAACTCCCTCAAGGTGGCAAGGACTGCATACCATCCATATGTTCTGCTGTATTCCTAAAATCCACAGCTAACACTTCAAAGCATGGCTACAGCCATCATTGCTATTTTTCTCACCTTTTGTAAGCCACTACATGATAGGATTTTTGTACAGATTCAAGACTATACTCTAGCATTTCTTTCTATCAGGTATGTGACTGTGATATTTAAAGAGATGAGAGGAGTGAGAATTTGATGAACTGGTACACCTTATTAAGTAGCCTTAAAGTTAGATCGTTTGAAGGCTTTCCAGAGATTCTCAGATTTCTTCATTGAATTACTGTCGATACACCTGTGCTATGAGTTCACTAAACAGAATACTCACAATACTAACAATGTTGTTAGAAAGGAGACATTTGACTAAAAGGTAATGTAATTGCCAATTTATTTAATGTGCATTCTTAATGAATTTTATCAGAAGACTGATTCAGATAGAACATGCACAATTAGCTGTGCCCACATTTAATACACCACGATTGCCACATTAGCCTTGGTTTCATTACTTTTTGGAAGTGCTTTTCTTCTAAAGTGTGTTGTGCAGTATGGTAATACCCTAAGCATTATATTTAGCTGAAAAGTTGCTTTTTAATTGCTAATGTTCACTAAATTGTGATGCACATACAAAAGAGAATGTGTATACAATACAAAAATTTGCTTAAACTGTTGATAAAGAGAAGAGAATCAAGGCTATGCTGTATCTTGGGTTGAAGTAAAACTCATAAAGATGTGATTTGTGCTCCTTTGTCCATGACTGATTATGAAAATGCAGAAGACTTTATGGTTAAAAACCTGTTGTATTAAAATACCAACACAAATTTATACCAGGTTAAGGTTGCGATAACACATCATACAGTTATAGAAGTATTATTGCTTCTTCTTGAATGTATTGACCCTGTTTTGCATAGGACTACTTTCAAATACTCAGTAGGAAGTTCTTTTAGTCAAACTGATATTATAGGTTTTTAGAAAGTCTTTATAGAAGTTCCTTTTTCTGTAGTATTTTTTCTTTTTTTCTGCCTTTCAACTTCTGTTTTTATTTTCCATGCCAATTTAATCCTGAAATAAATATGAACATTCCAGTTTTCCCTATCAGGGAAAACAGACATATGGATATACCTCATATTAGCACTGAACAAGAGCTGTTAAGCTTAAATGGCTCCTACCTATTGACTTTGGTGTTACTCCCTTTCTGACTCGTGGTGATGTTGGCGGGAGGACAGACATAAGGGACAGGTCAAAGGCTGGGGTGTATTACCTCACATGAAATTCCAGATTTGCATTGGTGCAATTATGACAGTTCTATATGATATGGATGGCATAAAACCTAAATTGTTAGGTTTTCTTTGGACCCACAACCTTCTTGAAACTGCTGCTAGTGTACCCTGTCAGTTGCTTGGGCAATGGGTGCTGTAACCTGTGAGGTAAGGTCACACAAATGTGCTGCATCCTCCCTAGTCCTGAGCAGGCAGCAGTACTGGAAGCAGCAAGCAATGCCACTGTTGTTCTATGTGGGTACATCTTTGTGGAACTGTGTAGAGGACTGCACCTTTGCACCTCTGCATCTGTCACCCAGGCTGCAGCACATATGAACTCTTTACAGGTAACTGAAATATGGGGTAGCTGAAATATGAAGGCTGTTTGTCTAGATATATTGAATATGAAAACTATTTTTTCCATTATTTTAGTCAGCTCAAACTTATGAGTTGATTGATTTGTGTAGACTGGGATACTGTTTTGTCTATTTCAAGTAGCTGGTGACATGAACTTATGTTAAAATGACAATAGAAGATTCTGCAGAGTATTAAAACAAACATTACTGAAAAATACTGAATCATTAAAATTGAAACTCTTTTTTCTGGGAAATGATTAATAAATATTTTGACTACATTTTTTCCAAAGATTCAGAAGTATCACATTTTTTCATATTTTCAGAAAGTTCCTTCTCTTTAAGCGGAATTTAAAACAAGACATAACAAAACTATCTTGCAGAAATACCTGATAATGGAGCTAGGGTTGATATTGTTAAAATGATCTACATGTAACAATTTTGAGTTATTATTAAGTATTTCAACCAGAGGGAGAAGATTTTTTGTTCTTTAATATTTTGATCCTGTGGCACACTATTTAAACTTTTAATGTATGTCTGTTTACCTATATAGGGTTTTATAGATGAAGTGTACAGACAATGTCTCATAGGTATAATATATTGCCATTAGTATCAACAAATTGCCACATGCTGTGTCACAGAATCAGAATGGCTGAGGTTGGAAGGGACCTCTGGAGGTCATCCTCATTGATGAATCCCCACCTTGAGCTGTCTCTTCTCTAGGCTGAACACTCCCAGCTCTCTCATCTTTTCTTCTTGGCACTGATAAGACTACATCTATAGAAACTCAGAAATTCTGCAAAAGTAGAAAGAAAGCTCCACAAGCTTGCACTTTAAATGAAGGACCAGAATCAGACCATGGGTACATATACAAACAGGGACACAAAAAAACAATATCGAGTTTTATGTAGGTGTAATATCCAAGAGGGTTTTAATAACTGAACAGAAATAGAACAAAGAAGCTGGTTTGCAGGAAAAGGAGAAGAAAGTACTTGAAATTTCTGAAGTATGATGTGCAGGCTGTCATTGTAAGCTGGGTGAAGCATGGCACTACGAGCAAAAAATTACATGTGAGAATATGCTTTTTAAACAAAAGATTTGGAAAGAACATGGATCTATCAAAGGAGATGTGGCAGATCGTGCTGAAAGCCAGTCTTGGAAATGAAAAAGTCTCACTGAACTCTAATAAAATACAGGCTGCTTGAGATCATGGAAGAGAAAAAAGGTAGCAAAACAACTCCCTCCTGCCCCCCTCAAAAAACAGCTTGAAAAGAGACAAAGATTTAATTATGATTGGCTGTCTAATTTAGACTAAATTTCAATCAGCCCTTACAAAAGCAGTCAGAATTTGTCAAGTAAAAAATTAATATAGTTCTAGACTTAAGTCTTAAGACTTACAGTTCAAGTATAAACATACAAGACCCTAAAGAAATTCACTAAAAAATGATAGCAGAACAAGTTATTAAGGAAAACAATTGTGTCTGAAGGGATTGAAAAATCTGAAAGTTCTTCAAAAAGTTTTATAGTGGCCTTGTATAAAGAACAATAAGGAAGCTATTATGGATATGCATAGTGTATATACAATAATACAGGTCAAAAGCAAAACCCATGATGACAGCACAAGAAAAGATCTCCCAGGAAGTATTATTATACCTGCTTCCCTGAGATGACCTTACTAAAAAATACTACAATGTAACAGGCAATTGTGGATTCTCATCTATTTTTGCTGTGTGTGATTACTGTCTTAGTAACAGCTGACACTGACTTGCAATTTAGTGGATATTAATATTAATGTTTTACAGTGAAATATATGTCCAATGCATGAGGGATGTAGTTTGTTTCCATCTATCCTCAATTTAATAAGCCTCAAAATAATGCAGCATCAATGAAAAGGACAGTGAAGTCAGACTTTAATCCATATTTTGTGCAGGCAAATTACAGAATGGCCCTTGTAAAGCATATGCTCCAATTTACTGATACGTTCTTCAAGAACTAAGAAGAATGCTTTAACTGTTAGAAGCTAGTGGCCCTGGAGATTTACTGTGAAACTGCAGGTATACAGAGGCACAGGTAAGGCAGAGTGAAAAACTCACTGTATCAGAGGCTTTGAGCTACTGCTTGATGAAAATGACAATGCATGTAATTGAGGCAGGAAGTAATGTCTCCCAGCTATAGCGCAGACACATGAGTTGTGTCGAGTGTCACACCCTTAGACAGTCATGTCCTATGAGGAAATAGCTCTTTTATCTCTTCAAAACTTAAAAAAAAAGGAAAGGAGAGGAACAATTCTTATCAGTTTGCCTGAGAAGATGTCGGACGGATGGTAAATCGAACAATTACAAGCGTACCGAGCATTTAAAAATAGTCTTTGATACCTTAATGTACAAAAAAGGGGATCAGCATGATGAATTGACCATATTTTAGGGGCATGTTTATTTAATCTACTACTAGCTCTAGAACATGCATTTATCATTTTACTTGCTCTTGCTAGTGAGTCAATATATATTTATTTTCCTATTGTTGAAAAAGCCCAGTATCCTGAATAGTCCAGTGTGGTGATGGTACTCCGTGAACAAATGACCTGACATTCTTTCAATTTTTTAGTTCATAAAACCTTCAAACTAGTGCCTATAGTCATAACTGTTTTCCTGGGACACATGCCACAGTCTTCACAGCCCTCGAACATCTTCCAGTCCAAAGATTGTCTTTGCTCAGTTTTTGTAGTTGCACACATAGTAGTTTTCTGTTATAGACTGAGAAGATTCACTCGGTCAGTACAGAATTTCTTTCACAAATTCAAATTTATATATACATAATTATTATCATCTGTGCACTCAGATTCTTGAACTGCCTGGAACTTCTGTGAAGACCTTTGGAGGTCATCTATGTGGTGCTTTCAGGAATGACATAAAAATCAAGAAAGGGTTGCCAAAAATTAAAAATTCTTTACATCTTTGAATTTGTCCAGGAAAAGCCATAATTCAAAGATTAAAGGAGGAAAAAAAGAGGCTGAAGAGTTTTTCGGGTTTTTCTTGGCAGGAGGTTCTTTCTCTGTCAGCTGGCCTCTTTAGTGAATGACAGCCATTGCTGGAATATGTGATAGTCAAGAGACTAATTTTTTCTCATTTTGTCAGATGACAAACCCACAAAGGGTGCATGAGGTCTTAACTGCAAAAGTTTTAAAGAAAAACTTGTCTGCTTTACTGAGCTGCATGTGTACTGTAGTATATTTAGAGTGTTCAGAACCTTGTCTTTAAAACTTGTCAAGCACTACGCATGTTCAACATATCTGAGTAGTATTTCTATCTGATTACTATTTATTGTATATGATCAACTGAGAAACCTGAATCACACACATGGCTGTGGAAGGGGAATACAGATGAAATGCAACAATGACCAAAGGAGGTTTATGTTTAAATTCCAGAGAATACTCTTAAAAAACTTAAAGTGATATTCATTATCCCTCAACAGTTTACAGTATTGAGAAAAGAAGAATGCATGGCTCTGCTACAGAAAATAGCATTTTGAAAACCATACATGGTCATACTTAAAATATACAATGAAGAATCATTATTTAATAGAATTTACACATTCTTTTTTCATTGGGTGATATCCAACCCATTATCCAGAATGGCAGTTTAAATGCAAGCTGAACAAAATCTTTCCGCTATAGTAATTTAGAGCTAGAATATCGTTCAGCAAACTTGAAAAAAAACAAATGCACAGCTTGCTATCTCTCTCCATAAACATACAAATATATATTGTAGTACAGCTGAATAGAGTGAACAGAAGTTTTTGGTTCAATCACTGTTGATTTTTCCATGCTTCCTACTTTGAACTTAAACCTTTATTAAAAAAAGGGAGGGAGGATCATTATCTGTGTACTGCAGTTAGTTCTGTTTATGGAAAAATTTGCCAGTCATCTATGAAATCATTCTCTGATGATGCATTATACAGGTTTCTTACAGGTACACTTCCCATTTGTGTTTTGTTATTTGGTTTCTTGTGTTTTATCAGCTACCAAGCTACCAGAACACTTCCTCTTTTATATTATACTTCAAAATTTTCAATGTCTTACAGAAACTCAGAAACTCTCAACACTGAGAGGTTCTTTGATACTTACAATAAGCAATGCTAAAATGAAGTCCTTTTGATACACTGATAGAAATTCTTTTCCCTCGTTGATAATGAAAAATGAGAGTCTATTAACACTGATTATTTCCATGATGCCAATTCATTACTTTTCTTGGATAATCAAATAAAAATTCATCATATAAATTGACTATTCTTTTTCATGTGGCAATGATCCATTTTTCTTTCTAATTACTGTCTTAATTTTCTCCAAGCTGTGCACAAAACTATTTAAAGATCTTTTACCCTCTTTTCTGATAAAAAAATCTTGGAGTAGAAAAATTATCTTATGAAGAGAAGATTTGTATGCAGCCTTTGTAGAGAAACTATCTCATTTAAGATGATCAGGAATTTCATTGGGTCCTAATAAGTGGAAAATAATCTATAAACATTTTATTACCACTCAAAGGTAAAAGACATACATCCTAAATCAAGACACAATAAGTGGGTTTAAAATAAATAATTAATAGCTGAATAATTAGAAAATTCATATTTCATGAAACTCAAGCAACAATCCAAAAAAGTAGGTTAGAATATTTCTTTTATACAACATGGTGACTTCCATTCTTTTTATAGCCAATTGCCACAAAGGAAAACCTGATCATAGTTAAGGAAAAAAAATACAATAAAGAAAATATAAGAGCTCTGCTTACTTTAGAAATGTAAATTCTCTTGTTAGAATCTAAATTCTTGATTCTTCATGGGAAAAGACATCTACTCCATGCAGTGATTTACTTAAATAAGGTTTGTTATGTTAAAAAGAAAAAAAAAAATCACCTTTTTGAGGATGATTCCTCTTTCCATTTGCTGAAGCAATGCCAATAGCTAGATTACTATTAGGTACTTAACATAAGTGCTAAAGCAGTCTTCTATTTCTATCTCTCACCAGATTGTGTTTCATTATAACTTCTGGAGTTGTGCCTGACTGACCCTCACAGCTTGCTTTTATCCTGGCAGTCTAGTAGATGACTTGTATAGTGATGGATATTGTCCAACAGAAAGGCGGGAAACACAGCGTTCAAAGAGGTGGTCCTTTTGGTGTCAAAATCAGTGAAAAGAAAGCCTCTGCCCCCTTCATGAGTTCACCTCTTTTTTGTGTGTAAGGTTATTTTGGTACTCTCCAAGTTCTCTTGATTTTTAAGCTTCCCTGTGAATATTTAGAAAGCTGGGAGAGGATTCAAAAATTGTTTTCTTACGGAGCAACGATATAAACAGACTGTACCTTTGTGATTTTTAAAAGAAGGCAATGGGAGGACATGGTGGGCAGTGATGGCTGTTGTGTCATTCCTTGGTGTGAGAACCCATTATGCACTGCATGGCTTCTCTCTGTATGGTGTATGCAGCTAGGGTCTGCAACTCCAGTTGCCTTTGAGAACAGCAAAATGTAAGACTAATTTGACAGCTTTGGAGCATAAGCATTTTTCCACTTTAATTTTCTTGATGGGAAGTTGTTTCCTAACTGTGTTCTAGGATGGACTCAATCCTTCTCAAATAATCCTGTTAGAGAGCAGTTAAAGGTAATATTCCTACATGCAGGGGAAGAAAATTAGAATTAATCAAATAGTGGATATTTTTTTGTGTATTTACATTCAGTGGAACAAACGCATATACATGTTTTCATGTGTAACCGTATGGTTTTTGTTTTCTTTTCTATGCATTTGTGGTTATTAATGCCTTGAATTTTAACAACAGCTCTGCCAATGTGTCAGTCTATACAGCAACTGTTGTGTTTTACAACAAAAGGCACATAGAAAAAATACCAACCTGTTAGAGGCAATTCAAATGAACATGGTTTCCACAGGGGAAAGAGCAATCAAAACCACTTTTAGTTAGCAGAAAAACAATTAGCACTGAGAAAGATCAAAAATCAAGGTGATTTGGGGGGGGGGGACGGACGCAGAATCTGCAGAATAGATGAAAGCAAGTCGAAATGAGAGAGCAGGGTTCATTTATGAAACGTTGCAGTTGTTGTGAATAAAGGGCAAGAGTGTGTGTGGCAAAAATTACACCAAAATGACAAAGCAGAAGTTTCTGATCCTTGAAATGGCTACCAATGAGCAGAGTTACCTAACTAACGTCAGTTCTGTATATTTTCTAATTTTACCTTTATTGTCCTGTATAAATCCCTTTAAAAAAAATTGCTTTACTAACATGCAAAATAGCTGGAGAGAGTTTTTTTGGTTTTTTTTTTTCACTAAATTAACTAAAAAAATACAATGTGAGCTTGTACTTTTATATTAGATGGTCTTTGTTTCGTTAGTATAGTACAGCACACCTTCTTAGGTCTACATAAAAATAATAAAAGCATGTATAATATAATCTATTTGTTGCAGGATTGAATGACTGGCAACCCATATGTAAATTGCGTTGTTTCTACTGATCAAAAGTGCCTAAGAAACAATAAAAATAATACATTGTTACAACTGATGCTCTAGATTGCAGACACAGCACTGCCACAGAGTAGCTCAGGGCTATTAGGAAGAAGGATGATGGCTTTTAACTTTGTTAGCCCGCTATTAAACTTTTTCAAATTTAGAAATCTTGCCTCTCTTCTTTAAAATTGCCAGTCCTTCCTAAGGAAATGTAAGTGCCTTGCGAATCTTCAATAGTGAGCAGGGGATTCTTGGCAATCAAGCATGTTTGAGGTCAATTAAATGATTTCTCATTTGTTCTGCAAAGGAGAGGAGTAAACGGAATCCTCAAGGCAAGATTGAGTTGGTCCTTATAACGCCTTTAAATGGCTTTAGTTGGTAGTATTGAGGACTCATTTAATCATAATAAAAAAAAAGACACCTTTTTTCATGTTTATGTAATTTACTTTGAGCAGTATCATGTAGCCCACTGAGCTATGGAAGAAGGCATCTTTTGTGTCTATTGCAGGAGAAGGAATTTCCTATTTTTTTTTCCTTTTCCTTTTTTTTCCTTCTCTTTTTATTGTGCTAGAAAGCACCAGCACAAAAGCCAAATTGAAAAAAGCCAGGAACTCAAGACTTTAGCTTTGAAGGAATGAGTGTCTTTTCCAAACAAACTTACTGTATAACATTACACATTGAAGCCTGGAAGCCAGCTAGAAGAGAAGGTACTTTCTAACTACAAGATAAACTTAAAGAAAGTGATTTGAATGTGTGGGAGTAAACCGGTCACCAAGAAAACGCAAACCAACAGTAAAAAAAGAAGAAAAATTTTGGGTGCTACAATCTCTGAGTTTTCAAAACTGGTTTCTGCAAAGGTATTTAGGAAACATAGCTTTTTCTTATACCGTGTTGAAAAAATTCCATGTTTATGGATTCTTATACATGATTTACATGTGCATTGGACACGTTAATCTTGACTGAGGTTTTATCATAGCATAAAACTGTCAGTTATGGTATTGGCATACCATTTTCCTTGTAAACTGGTTGAAGCCACTGGAAATTTCTGTGTTAGTTCTCAAAAATTGTTTATCTCTGGAGAAACATAAATACTGTAATAGCAGGATGCAATTATAAAAATAGGCAGGAAGTGGTAGGTGTTCAAATTGCTCTTCAGCATTGGTTCTGCAACTGATTCCTTTGTTCTCATGTGGTTACTTCCTTCCTTTTTCTTTCTAATTTTTCCACAGAACCGCCCCAAATGACCTTCTATATCTAACTCTCTGATGATGTTGAGCTCCTCAATAAATCCTTTTGCTCTGATCTAATGCATGTCAAGGAATCAACAGAGTCCTGAACAGCAATTCAGAGTCACTACAAATATTGAGTTTTTAAATATAGAACCAGATTTTGAAGTAACTTTTCTCTCTTTCAAGTCGGACTGAAGACGATGAAAGTTACACTCTGTATCACACCGTTGGGTTATTTGAAGAACAGGAAAAGTGATCCCAAAGCACATACTCTACACATTCAGTAATGTAAGTGAGGGTAGACTCCTTAAAATTTTAATTGACTGTCTAATTTATTCAAGCATAGGACCTTACTAACTTTTTTTAATCTAGCAAAATTATGATAATTTTCACCTTAACAAACATTAAAGATGGTTCTCTAATGCCTGCCATATATACTTCACTCTTTTATATGAATTTAAAAATATGCTGTGTACAGCAGAATCCAGATGCTTTAATTGTTTCTGCTCTTTGAAATATATTTTTATTCCTGTTTTCCAAGGTATCCTGTTATTGGAAGTTTGAGATACATTGAAAATTAGGCTGGATTTGACAGGAAAACACAAAATCTGGTTCTTCCTACCCTGATGCGTATCTTAGGTTTAAAAGTAGATGAGAAACCTGTATTTGATGCATGGTTTAAATAGTGTATAAAGCTCAAAAGAAATGAAAAAAATTTCAGTATAACTTCACACTTCCATGGACTTCTTTGATATCCTAATCGTTAACCTATATAAGTAATCAATTGCATGATGTGCTATCATTCTGGGATTTTTTTTCTATTTTAGCACAAACCTTTATTACATTTCTTTTTACCCTATTTTCATATTTTTTTCTTTTAAAGACTTGGATCCCTGTCATGATTGAGGATCCTGTATTTTGGCTGTATACCTAAGAAACAAATACTGCAAAAATTTTTCATTTTTTTAAAAATATAAAACTATTTATAAAATTACTATACATGTGCATCTGTGGAAATATTTCAGCTAGAAATAGAATATAAATGCAAGATTAGGCAGCATAAAACTTTTTCATAACTTGTTGAGGATATTATGGAGGAGGAAGATCTAACTGTTGACTTCCCAGTAAATATGGAGCACCAGTGCAACTAGTAAATATTAAGTACCAATGCAAGAGAAGAGACAAGGGGAGATATTCTATAGATTCTGTGTGCAACACTATATGTACAGTCCAAAAATAAGAAAAATTTGAAATAAATATATAGAAAGGATGTTAGGCCACTTAGGAAAATAGAAAAGCTTTTAAAAGAAAACTTGAAAATACATGGGGTTTGTTTGTCATGAGGTCATGCTAGCAAATAAGAAGCCTAGAGGCAATATTATTTCTGTCTATAAATACATGGGCATAAGTGCTGAAGTGTGGAAATTTCAGCTAGAAACAGAATTTGACATGCAGGAAAGATGTAAACTGTAATGAATACAAGTTAATAATGGAAATTAAACATTCCTATAATCACTAGGCCCATCATATTCTGGAGCAACCTTCGTATAGAAACATTAAAGGCAAAACAAAGTTCCACTGTTACATCGGATTTTCTTCACTTTATGAAAAAGAAGATATAATGTTCATTAGAGAGGTTCAACTTGGTGTTCTGGGAAGTTACTTTAGTCCTATGTCTGTTCCTACTCAGCATTAGCACCATGCTGTTTCATAATGTGTTGAGAGTATTGGTTCAAAACAGTGACCTTGAAACTAATCACTTTTTGATTTGGAATAATTTAGAATTTGAGTGAGCTCTGATCTTGAATATATCATTAGTGATGTTCCCCTTGATATTGTCAAAGCAACATTGATAAAAAAGATTAATCCAAAATTAGTTTATAGTGACGATACCACGGGCACAAAAAAAATATACTCACAGTGTCATGCTGATTCATCACTATCATCTGGATCACTTTTCACAAAGGCCACTATTTTAACACTTGTGGAAAAGAGAACAGCCCATCTGAAGACAGAGATGAGAAAAGTGTTTGCAATAAATATGTCTTCATCTGCATTTTAAATTATTAATATAAAAAGCCAAAGAAGTAAAAAATTAAAAATCAATTAATTATAAGAGACGAGTATGTTGAGAGAAGATGGGTTAAAACACCTTAAAAGCTAAGGGCTGCATGCAAGAGTTTGCCCTGTCCTCAAGGGAGAGGAAGCTTTTCAACTTGTCATATAGTATTACCTCTTGTACTTTTGAGCGACTAAAAACATCCACGGGCCAATACATGGACAGACACTATAGTTTGTTTTGAGTTTCTCAGGCAAAGAGATAAATAAATAAGAAAATCAACACAAACCTATAAAACCACCAGCTTCTGTTGTTCCCCTTCGTTCCTCAATCAAATGAGCAGTATATATCTAAAATAATTAATAATTCAAGTAAGTTCGAGCATAATTTCATCAAAATGTGATTTTGTGTGCGTATGTCTCATTTGGGGCATCTAACTAACAAATCAAAGCCAAAGCATAAATAACTATCCCAACTACTTCAGACAATGCCTTGGGGAAAACAGTGTTTCTGCCTGAAATTTTCAGGGGACGTGTTTCAAGGCTGATAAGTCTGAAGTCCTCCATTGTAAGACAGATATCTAGTTCACAGAAAACATGCAGTAAAGATCTGTTGAGTACTATCTGAAGCACTAGCATCAAGGTTGTGCAGATGTTTCAAGAATGCATCTCTCCTCTCATGGCTGTCTCTTTACATAAAGCTGTAACTGGAGTAAGGCAGCGTACTCTCTCTGTGGAAAAGGCATTAAATGCTTTTTTTGCCCAGCAGAAAAGCATTTCCAGAGCTTTTGTCTCTTTGCTATGTTTATGACTTTTAGAAAGCAACTTGCGTGTATAGACCTAGACAGGACATGTATGAAAATCAGGTAAAAACAACACAACTATTAACAATAGAAACAAATATAAACAGATGTGCAGAAGATCATGTGCAGACAGAGTGTACTTTGGGGAGAGGCTTTGTTATTACTGAGGGGGCTATAATATGCTCAGAACACACTATGTGATATTCTGGGAAAGCTGTATATTTGGGCTGTATATACCAACCCATGTCTCATGTTTACATGAATACATCCTATCGTGTACTTTCATATTTGTTCACTACTGTTGTTTGATAAGAAAATCACAAACACTCTAGCTTGACCGAATTTGTGAGATACATGCAGATTGCTTCTCCTACGTGTGTTCCATTGCATCAGGGACTAATTTACAACTGTTCTAACTACATTTCACAATTAATCAATGACACTGTAGAGCCAACATTCTCTAGAAAAGGTAACTTTCAGTAGAAAATAATTTCAATATGCTTTTTAATATTCTGTGTTCGAGGGCCTGGTGGTTAACTGAAAACCTTCAGTACTGTTAAATGGACTCGTGGGATGAAGTATCTTTTCTAATAAGACACTTGTATTTGTAAGGTGAGGAGCTCTGTTGGGGGTAATTTAGATTATAGAATGCTTTAGATTATAACATGATTGTTTCTAATTAGGCATGCCTTAAAAGACAGCATAAGTTTTTGAGTTATTGAATGTTTAAGTAACCACCTGCTAATTAAAATATGTCATTTTAAAAGATTAAGAAAAAAACCAGAATATGTATTGTGTAAGTTCTGGACAAATATGGGGGTACATTTTGGTTACCTAATACAAACAGTTCCATGAATTTCAGTAACTTTTTTCAGCACAACAAAATATTGCCCCACTCCCCCTACCACTGGATCTGGCAAATAGGGGACAGATAAAAGACTGCCTAGCAAGCAAAGGGCTCAAAATACCAATCAGAACAATTATGAAATTCCAGTAGAAAGTGTTGCAGTGCAGGGAATGTATTTTTCCCTTTTTCTGTATAAGGTGAGGAGGAGAAGCAGGTGTCATGCCAGCTCCTCAACTGGTGTAAATCAACCCAGTTAAGCTGATGTTCTTGGAACTACATGACTTATATCGACTCAGAGCTGTTCTAATGTACACATATGAAATACACAGGCTTGTTCCACAGGTTTGCTTCTTTTCTGGTCTCACATGTAAATTTACCTTCTTGTTATGCTCCATGCTCAAGTCTTTCCACCAGGCAATTCTTTCTTTGTGGGTTTTGTTGCTGTGCAACATTAGCTGAACTTTTCAACATATTCAAAATACAAAAAAAAAAATTTTTAAATTGTAAAAGTTGAGAGAAGCCAAGTAGTTCTCAGGACTGGATTTCCAAGACAACTAAGTGGCTTTGGACTGTAAATGCCCCAGACTTGCCTTTGGAAACCTTACCCTTACATAAAAATCTATAAATAAGTAGCTAAATGAAGTGGGTTGTAAAATTGTGCAAAATGTCAGTGCATGGTTACCATGTGCATGAAACTTCCACAGGCTTGCTTTCAAGTGTGTGAACACTACGTATGGAAAGCCCAGAGTCTGCCTTGTCCACGTTTCTTCTGCGAGGCATGGTTTCAGGAGGCTGTGGCTACTTGTTCAAGCAGTAGTGGTTACACAGATGTGCATCCTGAATTTGGATACCTTTAGGAACGGTTATGGCAAAGTCTGGGTTGCTCACTGTTTTTATGAGAACCTACCCGTGGACCTCAGAAACACAAGGCAATATTCCATTTGTGAGCTGTGCACCACACAGATTTCCAGGTAAATCTCAGGACAGCAGCCCTGGCCAAGCTGCCCAGCCTGCCCCCATTACCCCAGATCTGGGTTTCCCTGCTGGTGCAGAGCAGCCATCCCTCGATGCTCTATGGCAAGCATCAAGGAAGAATAGTCAGCCCTCTTTTTTTGACTTGAAAACAAAGACCGAAGGCAAAAAGTTAATTGTTGTAAGGACAAGTTTGGCTAAAATAGGAAAATCACCAGTACTATTTTTCCCAATATTAATTTTGCTACTGAAATTCTCTATGCACGTGTGTGAGAAGATTAAATATCATGGAAAGTAAGGGAAAGGCAGTGTCTAGGTAAGAGCAAACCAGTAATGACTGAATATCAATGGGTATCTACTGTAATCTCCAGGAACAAACAAAAAATCTGAAATGGTGGCTAAAGGCAAGTAGAAATTGTTTATGTACGAAAGAGAACACTGTAAATAATTGAAATAAAACATTCCCAGATGTTTGCAAAGGTTTTCATCTGATTATGGTTCAAGATAAAACTGAGAAGTTAAAATGATTTAGAAGAAACAATAAAAATTGGAAAGATTTGAAGAATGAACACACTAGCGGGAATGTGAGTATTAAAAAGACACAGCTGTAGACGAAATATTGAGTAGACAGAGTAAGATCAAGTACATGCTGTAATAATAATGTGGATGAGAGAGGAACTGGAGTAACCACAGATAAAATGGTGGCAAGAAAGACCTAAATGAAACAGGGAATCCGAGAAGAAGCTTTTGAAAAAGGTAGGACTTGCTAACCACTGTCACAGACATACCTATAAGAAGAATCTGCAGTGTGCTGTGGAGTAATATGCAGTACCAGCCAGCAATTGCTCCAAATCTTCTGGTAGTCTTTAAAACCAACAGGAACATTTGAACTGTGATACCATTTGCAGAGTGAAAACATGCCACATTTTCCCAGTAGGAACAGTGAAAACTAGAATCCAAGAATAAAGTTGGAGAAAGTTTTGGATGTTATTTACAAAGAATGTAAGTAAGGAAAGATCAGAAATAGAAACTGTACGCTTTTGCAATTAACTGACTGAATTTACCTTCTTTGGAAGAGGGGGTTGTCAACTTACGAGGCATACCAAGATGTAGTGAAGCTATGCAGGGGGAAAATTAGAAGGGCCAAAGCCCAAGCAGAACTCAGCTTGGCCACTGCGGTTAAAGATAATAAGAAGAGGTTCTTTCAGTATTTCAACAGAAAAAGGAAGACTAGGGAAAACATAGGCCCACTGATAAATGAGATGGGC
>VYXH01001822.1:16920-40838 GCA_013397275.1 Burhinus bistriatus
CTGGAGAAGAGAAGGCTGAGGGGAGACCTTATTCTTGCTTCTAAGTATCTAAAGGGTGGCTTGGAGAGGATGGAGGCAGACTCTTTTCAGTGGTTCCCAGTGACAGGACGAGGGGCAACAGGCACAAGTTGGAACATAGGAAGTTCCATTCAAACATAAGAAAAAACTTCTTTATGGTGAGAGTGCCAGAGCAGTGGAACAGGCTGCCCAGGGAGGTTGTGGAGTCCCCTTCTCTGGAGATTTTCAAGACCCGCCTGGATGCAGTCCTGAGTAATGTGCTCTAGGCATTCCTGAGTCAGCAGGGGAGTTGGACTAGATGACCTCCAGAGGTCCCTTCCAACTCTAAAAATTCTGTGATTCCGTGATTCTGAATTATTGGCTGATAATGCTAAAAAAAAGAAGAGCAACCTGTATTTGGACTTCATACACAATGACTGGGATGTAAAAAATGAAGGTATTTTTGTTAAAAAACAAATAGTACTGGAAGAAACTAGGACACAAGCTTTGACAAAATACCAGTCACGGTAGAGATACACAGAAGGTTTGTAATTGTCTCAGATTGGGGGTGGGGTTAAATGGTTATCTGTGTTTGGTGCTGTCAGAAGTTTTATCCAAAAGTCCTTATCTAGTTCAGTCCTTCGGAACGACAATAATTTTTCTTTTCCTAAATTATGTTGGGTGATTACTTGGATTCTAGCTATTTAGAAGTCTAACTAGGTTTAACTAAATGAAATACTGCAGTGTGTATGTTTTTGAATTTTAAGATAATCTTTCTTGCTGTTATCTTGTTCAAAACTCTTGGTGTGTTTTTGGCATTCTGGAAATAATGGATGTGCTCTCCTATACCTAATTTAACACTGCATGAAATCCTACTGACAGTAACAAAGTCTGTCCCATGCAGCTCTGTACTGATCTCCTGTAAAACTTTAAAATTCCATGGTTTACTTTTGGCTACAAAACAAATCTAGCAATGGTTATTGCTACGATGCCAATGAGTCAGGTCAATAGCTGGAACTGAGTAGTGGAAACAAATCCTGTCTTATGTTGTTCTCCCCTTGTTTTGCAAGTCCCTGCCAATATGACATTCATAAACCCGTTGAAAAGCGGGTCCAATATCAGTGAGCTTAGGAGTTTGATATTGGAGCTGTGACACGCTGGCCATGCTTCCTTTTCTACATCTACTCTAGGGAGGAAAAAAAAAAAAAAAAAAAGAGTCTGGGACTAGATTTGTATCATCTAAGGAGAAGCATTACCCCCAGTTCATGAGAATCAGAGGTGTTTTTTGCTGGTTGAACATTAGAGTGACATTGACTGAACACAAAGTGCAAGGAGGAGAAAGGACATTCTGCGCATTTAAATAACTGTTACACAGAAATAGCCATCAGAAAGGAAGTAGCAACTTCAACATGCTTTTTACTTCATTTTATTCCAGTTTCAATTAAAGAGGAAAACTACAGCTGAACAGATCTGATACAGCTGTCCAGAAGATCCATTAAGAAAAAGTCCTGCTGTGATAGAGCATAGTTTTGAGAGAGGACAATCCTAATTAACCAATTCATTTTATAAAAAAGTAAAATCGTGTTAGAAAGTGGGACCTTCCTTTGCACAGAGCTTGACCTATGGTTTTTGTAAGCTTTCCTCATTTTTTTTTTTCTGTCTGCATCCTAGGAACTGCTGCTTCTTATAAGCTGCCTGTGGTACTCTCTTTTTTGTCTGTGAAATACTGCAGAAAGCCAAGTGTCAGTACTTTGAGGACAATGGAAGAAATAGAGACAGATCTGGGATCACTGAAAGACAAAAAGATTGAATGTATGACAACCTGCAAAGGAACTATCAACAGAGGTACAAACAAGTGATTGAAAATCAAAATAAAGGAACACACTTTGAAGTTGCAAGAAGGATTTTAGTGGTTATAGTGAAAATTCAGGAAAATAATTTCTCGTTTATCTTACAGAGCAGTAGGTGTACAAAACTGTCTTTGGAAAAGTAGAGTATAAAGTGTTCCATTTTTTAAAAAAAAACTTTTATCTTTCTGTGATGAAAAGGCAAAATAAAAACACTTCCTAGAGAAAGATGAGGAGGAAAAAATTTAAGCAGGAGAAAATACTACATGAATTTCTGACCTGTCTCACCCATTCATTACTGATTAACGAACCAGTAAAAGGATTCCCTTGTATTTTCACTTGAAAGCAGATATTGTGCTAACCAGAGGTGACAAAAATGAGAAGATTAAAGGAACAAACATTACAGTGCAAGACGGTAAAAATATAATTAACTGGAAGTTTGGAAAGTATTTTTGGTACTGGTTCTTGTATTTTAATGTACTCTCATGAATAAGTAGGAATTCATAGCCTATAAATACTCATCAATGCCTATAAATCCTTAAAGGGAGGGTGCCGGGAGGATGGCATGAGTCTTTCTTCAGTGGTGCCCAGAGATAGGACAAGAGGTAACGGGCACAAACTTGAACACAGGAAGTTCCACCTAAACATGAAGAGGGACTTCTTTACTTTGAGGGTGGCAGAGCACTGGAACAGACTGCCCAGAGAGGCGGTGGAGTCTCCGACTCTGGAGACATTCAAAACCCGTCTGGACACCGTCCTGTGCAACCTGCTCTAGGTGTCCCTGCTCTGGCACGTGGGTTGGACTAGGTGATCTCCAGAGGTCCCTTCCAGGCCCTGTGAATCTGTGATTCATAGCCAGGCTTGGTCTTGCAAAGCTTTATGCTTTTGCTTTAGTGAATGAGTTGCACTCTCTGATGAAGAGTGAATTCAGTGACTTATATTCTGTGTGTCTTAGTTTAAAATGTTGGTAACTCACAACTTCTTTGCCTTCTGTGCATTTGTGTATGATGTATATTTAGGCTAAATGTGGCACTGGTATGAAGAGATCTTCTGCAATCAAAATCATCTAGACTGCCAGAAGGACTAAGATGCAGGATGAGCTTAGAGTTTGTATTAAAATGGCTACTTTGATCTTTTTTAAAAAAAATTTTGTTATTAAAATGCATGAGAAATAACTTTTGCATATACATACTAATTTATCTGTTTAATATTAACTTTGAAATGAGACTATTTGCTGGTAGTGGGGAAATTCTGCAGATAATATGGAACAGAACAATCTGCCAGTGAAAGAAGTGTGGCAAATTAATTATGAGATTCAAGGACAGTATAACACCATAGTATTATTATAATCATCAGTAAATCCATAACAAAACTATAGCTTCTACAAAAGTTTCTTAAACATAGAACAGAAACAGCTGTAAAAGACTGAAGAATTTTTAAGAAAGGACTTCAGTTGCTACTCTTTTTCTATATTTATTGCTTATGTGGATTGTATTAGCTCTCTTTAACAGGAAGACAAATGTTAAATGATGTACTAACACTTTAAAAAAGACATTATTAAGAAAGCCTTTTCTCCTACACGTGTACACCTATTTTATCCTCTTCTTTATGTAAAAGCTTTTGAAGAACCTTATCATCTCAGAGATGGAAAAAAAACCAGACAGGGTATTTTCTGGATGCCATCCCTTAATGCCAAAGACTACAGTTATGTGAAAGCACCTGAGTCAGAAACAAAAGGCAGAGTTGGAGGAAACACAATTAACTCTCCATTGCTACAGAAAACTCTGGTTAAAGGTGCTGCTGCTCCATCCTCCCTTCCATTCTTTAGGGTTTCTGGGGGAAGAATTTAGTTCAGTCATCTCTTCCCACTGGTTACAGCCATTTAAGCACTCAGAGACTATATAGCTGTGGTTTGTTTTCACAGGTGACCTCGCAAGAAACTGTAGACACTGCTCCTGGAGGCAGTGGATTTTGAAACCTGAAGAAAAAAATTTATTTTCTTACACTTTATGTCTCAGAATTGAAGGCAAATGTATTGCCAAAAGCATGATTGGAAAGCAGAAACGAGGAAACATGGAAAATGGAGTGACCAGCAAAAAGAAGAAACATCAAAAATACTGCGTAAGAAGTGTGGAAAAGCCCTTGGTTTTACCAAGTAAAACAGAAGAAAATTACTTAGGTGGCAAAACCTGTGGTCAAATTAATGAAGGATATGTATGAAAGACTCAGGAAACACTGAGGTTTATCACTTATAAACTAAAGGCAGTGTATAAGACTAGTGTATGATCACAGCAAGAACTGCATCTCCTGTATAGTTTTAAGTTCATCAGGAGCTAAGATCCTCTGTTGTTTTGTATAAGAACAGTATCAGTGATCAGCTCCGGTCTGATTGTCTGTGTAAGAAAAGTATTTTTCAGCTACTTGATTTTGAATTTGAGAAAAAAGTAGTGTTTAGCACTATACTTGAAAGATTACTGCTCCCAGAGTTAGCAAAAAAGAGGGGAATTATGGGAGTAGATGGTCTACTTGTAGCGTTGGTACCCAAAGAGAAGCGCAGTTTTACTGGCAGGTTTGGAATGATGATTAACTAGTTGAGGACAGTTGTTCTTAATTGGTAAAAATATTGATTTTATACAACATTAAATATATCAAGCATTTTTCTCTTTTTAAAACAGAAACCGAAAATGCTGTTTTCTGAGTCTGCTAAAGGAATGCATTTGACATTTTTAAAAAGAGACTGTGGCAGAACAAAATCAGTGTTCCCACAGCCTGACTGGACAGATGGGTGTGACTGCAGTGCCAATTTATATTCAAATGAAAGTAAGCTGTTGGCCAGTGTTTACTTAACTTCTTATCAATGCCACCCTCATCCAAATGAAACTGCACATTATATAAAATACCATAAGTGAGCTTATAATTTTTTTGTTAGCTATGTTCATGTTTATTATATGTAATTTAAGAAAAAAAAAAAAAGGCCACAGGGCTTATAATAGCATATCAACACTAAATTAATTTTGGCATAATGCAGGAAACCTCACTGTGTTATTGAGAGTTGCAAGGCCTCTGGTGTCAGCTGAATGTCCAGAGTTCTCAAATGAGAACCTGTGTTCTGTGGTTTGTTTTTTTGTTTTTTTTTGTTTGTTTGTTTGTTTTTTGTTTTGTTTTGCTTTGTTTTTTTTTACAGTCTTTATTTCTAGAACATGCCGTGGTTTTAGTTATGAGAATATATTTTATAATTGAACATCTAAAGGTCAGGAAGTTGTTAAAATTTACATGCCCTAAAATTCCCAATGAATAAATAGAAGGACCAGATTTAAAGAATGGGTGGAGAGTAAGCACATTTTTAAATAAACATATTCTAAAAGAGTCCTCCCATCTGTCCCCTCAAAAGAAGCATAGATCAAGCTTCATTTTGAACTCACTGCAATATCTGAAAACATATTTAGACAATCTAAAATTGCATGTTTGGTGAAAAGAAAGCATTAGCTGCTTCTGAAATGTGATTCAGAGGGCCCCCCCTAGACTATATGCGTCTTTTAAAAGGCTTCCCTTTGAATCAAGAACATTTAGTATTACAACCTATGTGAGGATTCATTGTTCTCAAATTATTTTCTTTCATGTTCGTTAATTTACCTTCTAACCTATCAAAGACTCATTGAAGAGATATAAAGTGCTAAATACTATGTAAGAAAACTAGCTAAATGATTCTTTAAACAGATGCCTAAGGGAGCTTGCCATTACAAAAGCTGAAGCAAAGAATTATATCTGTGTCTTGTCTTTCATTTCAACATAAAATTTTCATCTTTTGGAGTGTTAGGGTGTGGTTTTTTTACCCCCGGTGACGAAAGCAACATTTCTTAGGATTTTCTCATTTCAGTGTGATGGGATTATACATGACAGTACAGCTAAAAAGAAGCTTCTCTCTTCATCATTGTTGATTGTAGTTGGTGACTGTTTCTGGGGAAAGTTTATTACTGAACTGGGATCTACCAAATAATCATTGTATTGTATGTCACCTTGTGATACAAAATGAGAAATTTTGTATTGCCTTCTTGCACCTAGTCTCCTGTTATTGCAAAGTCCAGGAACAGACATGTCAAAATAACAGCTTTTGTAATGATAACATTACATTCTGAAATCAGTAGGCATATATTTACCTTCTGGATGTGACTGCAGTACTTAGGCATGCATTTTTTCATTGACAGGTTTGAACAAAATTCTTGGTAAGCCTGTTCTCTTCTCTGAAGTTTCTCTAATTCCCAGTGTCTGTAACAATTAATAGAAAATCAATTATTATTAAAAATATAATGCACTCCAGTTCCACTCTGTTAAAATATTTTACAGCAACACTTACATTTTTAATAAAGAGTGGTCAAATTACATCATGTCAGTGAGTTTCCCATGGGCTGCTGTAAGTGTAAGTTAAGGGACTTTTCTTTCTTTTTCCCCACTTCTGAGTCTATCACTGGCAGCTTATTTTCTATTTCAAAATGCTGAAAAGTGTCTTTAGAGAAAAGACTTTCCAGCAGCATACCTCAAGGGTTTCACCCCTTCTTTACTGATGATAATGAGCTGTGTTGTGGAAAAGGTCTCATTATTTTCAATAACTGTGTTTGTTCTGAATTACAATAGTTTCTGTATATCTCTTTGCCATCAAACAAATTTGGATCTACAAGAGATGTTCTGTATTTTTCTCTGCAGGTTAGGATTTTTTGAACTTATGAACAAATTCCTTATGTGCAAAAAAATCCTGAATTTTCCCATCAGGGAAATTTAAATTATCATTTCCCAGTATGGATACTTTGTGAGGAAGTTCATACATTACTAAAAAAAAAAAAGTAAGATTTTTTTTTTTAAAGATTGATTGAAAACAATAGATACATAATTAAATCTTGTTGCTCTTCCTGCAATAGCAGAAAAAAAATTAAAACCTTTTCTTGTCTTGTTTAAAGGAAGTTGTTAGTAGAACGAAAAAGCCATCACTCTCAGAGCAACATAATCTTTATGAGTAGTAATATTGAGCAAGCAGTTCTGAGACATGTTATAAGACCTCTCTTATTGATAAAGCACAGTAAATCTGGAAGGCATTTAGCAATATAAAGCAACAAGGAACAGGAAAATAAGAGCATAAATTTGTAGACTGTAAAACTGAAAGATCATTTTGAATTAACTATTACTCCAAAGTGCTGTACATGGATAAGCCATCTAAAACATAACTGTGATCATGTAAGAAGGAAAATCTGCATGATAAATTATGGGCTTTTGTACAATAATTTGGGTTTGTTTAGAGATGACTGTGCACGAGATGACCCACAAAGAAGAATAAAAAACGAATATTTCTTGATAGTATTGACCAAGTGATAAATAAGGACTGAAATTATATGTGAAATTGGAATGCTGTTTTTCTTCAAAGAAAATATACAAACTTACAAACACAAGGAAAGCCTGTAATCTGAGATCCATCCAAAGAAAATTAAAATCTAAGTTTTCAAAGCGTACTTATTTTAAATTGCAGCCACATAGCCTTGCAAAACCACTATGGCATCATCTCTGTGTTTGTAACTTTGAACATTTAGAAATGTTATGCTTTTAGGGAAAAGTGTTTTTCCATTTCTTTTTCCATTTGACATGTGACTATATCCCAAAGTCTAGCTTTGAACTGCACAAAGGTGTTTTGTTCATTTTCTTTCAGGGCAAGAGTCTGTCCTTCCCATATTCTTCACTTCAGCTTACCTCAGGGCCCTGTGTTTGAGGGTATTTGATCACAGAGGACAAACGAGTTTGAACAAAAGCCTTATAGTTGAAATCTTAGGCCACCCTAGACTTAAGAGGAGTGCAAAACTCCTCTTACTTAATCCATTTAAATTCTCTTTGTTTTTTGTTCTGTAGTTGGAACCAACCAGCAACAGGGCCATGTTCGGTCAAATACAGCAGAAACAACCAAGTGTAGACACTTGGGCTGCACTTTTCTTTTTATTTTCCTGCTTTTTGCCTAAAACCTTCATTCCAAATTATGTTGCATATTCAAAATGGGGTCAGAGCAGATGAATGCTCTGTGGTAAATATTTGACTACATCCAGATGTGTCAGAAAAGTGATAGAGAAGATAGAAATAGGTTAAGACAGTGCTACAGCTGACCAGAAGATGGGGTTTCCATGGACTCCATGACTCCATTCACCCTTTTTTTCTTCTTATTGTTTTCCTGCATTCTTCACCTTGATATCACTCCTTCCTCTTCCCTTATGTTCTCTATTCCATGACTTATATCAAGGTTTTTGTTTTCCAAAGGATAGCAAATTTAAAAATTTCCCTTGCAAATTTAAAATTTACAGAATCTGTATATTCTTAGCTTTACATAAAAAACATGAAAAGGTATCACCCCGACTTGCTGTTTGTCATACATCATCTCAGCTTGTAAGCCATAGCATAAACAGGCTTGTTTTCCCTGAAATTTGGGATGGAAGAAAAAAAATGTAAGATTTCACTTTCTTTAAAATATTTTGTAAGTGAAGCTGTAATCATAAGGGAATGCTCAAAAACTGCAGCTGACAACAATTTGTTACTAAATAATGGAAAAAATTGCAAAGACGTGTTCTTCAGAATAGGGAAAATTTAGGCAGTTTTAGATGTTATTACGTTACACTACCTTCAGATACATTTATAAGAACATTAAAAAGATGTAACTATTCAGAATAGAAATATAGAAATATCTTCTTATTTGGTGAAACTTAAAGCCAACTTAGATTACACATATAAAAGTAATGATGACATTAACCTTAAGAAGGTTTTTTCACTAAATAAGAATGATCTTCATTGTTGATTAGTATTTAATGGCAGTGTTTTCAAGCTTGCCTTGGACCATCTGAACAAAATGAAGTTGAGACAAGTTGATCTGGTCTGCCATGATGGCAAGTTCCTCAGTCCAGTACCTGTTTTGGTGGCTTTCGAAAATGCTTTCAGTGGTTATGCTCCATATTCAAGTAAAAAATATTTATATTACAAAACCCAGAACCATACATGCAGGGTGCCCTTCTTCGGGCTTGTTCTTTTTTATGGGCAACTAAAAGGCTCCTGCTACTCAACTGTGAGGAGTCCAGGGACTGCTTTTACATTGCCACAGAAGCTCAGAAGGAGTGTGAAGGCCAGTGTGCTCTTTGACTCCATCCTCTGAGTTACTGGATGGGCTGTGCTGGGTTGTATGTGTACAAACAAAATTAATCCCACAGGATAAAGCCCATTACAAACTTCCATGTGAGTCCTTCCCAGCTGCTGCAGTTCTTCAAGAATTGCTCTGTCATGGGTCTTTTTCCACGGGCTGCAGTGCTTCAGGAACAGACTGTTTCAGCATAGATCCCCTGCAGACCACAGCTCCTGCCAGAAAACCTGTTCCTGTGTTGGGTCCCCTCCACAGGCTGCAGTTCCTGCCAGAAGCCTGCTCCAGCATAAGCTCTCCATGGACTGCAGTTTCCTTCAGGTCATGTCCACCTGCTCCCGTGTGGGTCCTCCATGGCCTGCAGGGGGACAACCTGCTCCACCATGGTCTTCTCCACAGGCTGCGGGGGAATTTCTGTTCTGGTGCCTGGAGCACCTCCTCCCCCTCCTTCTCCATTGGCCTTGGTGTCTGCAGGGTTGTTTCTCTCACATTTTTCTCACTCCTCTCTCTCACAGCTGTCACACAGTGGTTTTTACCCTTTCTTAAATTTTATCTTATCACAGAAGTGCCACCAGAGTTGCTGATGGGCCTAACTTTGGTCAGCGGTGGGTCTGTTCTGGAGCTAGCTGGAACCGGCTGTGTCCAACCCAGGGGCTGTTCCTGGTGTCTTCTGACTGAGGCCACCCCTCCACCCACCTGCTACCAAAACCTTGCCATGTAACCCAATACATGCAGGCACACCTGTGCTTGAGGTCATGCAAAGGAGTGGTTCAGGCCCAGTACATTCCCTCTCTTCTTTTACATTCTGAATATAATGCTGAGAATACCGAAGCTCGCGTAAAGCTGGCACTGGAGTGTCAATTCACACCCAAAAACTCTGAGCTGCCTGTGAAATACTATATAGACACATTCAGCTAGTAAGTGCCTAATTCATAGTGCAGTTTGCTTACCTTTACATCTGAGAAATACAGCCCTAAATTAAAAATGTGGATTTCAGACATAGAGAGGTTTTCTGTGTTTCAGTCTAGTTTTTAACTGCTGTTATTCAGTTATGCAAAAATACAGTTTCAGAGTTACGTTTAAGTAAAAACAGTCCAATCCCGCTTTTAACAGAGAATCAGCTTAAGTTGGAAGGCACCTCTTGAGGTCANAGCTCTCCATGGACTGCAGTTTCCTTCAGGTCATGTCCACCTGCTCCCGTGTGGGTCCTCCATGGCCTGCAGGGGGACAACCTGCTCCACCATGGTCTTCTCCACAGGCTGCNTCACACCCAAAAACTCTGAGCTGCCTGTGAAATACTATATAGACACATTCAGCTAGTAAGTGCCTAATTCATAGTGCAGTTTGCTTACCTTTACATCTGAGAAATACAGCCCTAAATTAAAAATGTGGATTTCAGACATAGAGAGGTTTTCTGTGTTTCAGTCTAGTTTTTAACTGCTGTTATTCAGTTATGCAAAAATACAGTTTCAGAGTTACGTTTAAGTAAAAACAGTCCAATCCCGCTTTTAACAGAGAATCAGCTTAAGTTGGAAGGCACCTCTTGAGGTCATCTAGTCAAATCCCCTGCTCAACCAGGGACAGCTAGAACGATTTGCCAAGGACTGTGTCCAGTCAAGCTGTGAATATCTCCAAGGATGGAGAGTCCAAAATCTCTCTGAGCAAGCTGTGCTGCTGTTTGACCATCCTCACAATAAAAGTCTTTTTCATTTTCAGATAGAATTTCATGGTTTTTTAATTTGTGCCTGTCCTGGTTTTGGCTGCAGTAGAGTTAATTTTCTTCATAGTAGCTAGTATGGGGCTATGTTTTGTATTTGTGCTGGAAACAGTGTTTGTAACACAGGGATGTTTTAGTNTCAGGGCCCTTTCCGCTCCTCACACTGCCCCACCAGCAAATGGGCTGGGGGTGCACAAAAAGCTGGACGGAGACACAGCTGGGACAGCTGACTCCAGTTGACCAAAGGCATATTCCATATCATGTGACGTCATGCTCAGCATATAAAGCTGGGGGAAGGGCTGGCGTTTGTCTTCCTGAGTAATTGTTATGCATGATGGAGCCCTACTGTCCTGCGGATGGCTGAACACCTGCATGCAGATGGGTAGTAGTGAATGAATTCCTTGCTTGCTTTGCTTGTGTGCCCAGCTTTTGCCCTACCTATTAAACTGTCTTTATCTCAGCCCACGAGTTTTCCCACTTTCACTCTTCTGATTCTCTCCCCCATCCCACTGGGGCAGGGAGTGAGCAAGCGACTGTGTGGTGCTTAGTTGCCAGCCGGGGTTAAACCACAACAGTGCCCACTAGCTCTTGTCCTTGTCATTTATCATACTCTAAATTTAACACTTGAAAACTTCAAATAATGAAGCAGACATCTTCAGTAACTTAGGAGTTACTGGCAAATATGTAAAGAGGTTTTAAGTCACAAAAGGGCACTGTCTCTCAAACTGATAGAGTTCCTCAATGTAAAATTTTCATACAAGGCCACAGAAAAATACAAGGACATTTGCAAAATAAATCAATCCAGATTCTCACTGTTGTGTCTTTTTTTCTCTAAGTTTTAGGGGTACTTTTTTCCTTCCAAAGTTCTGACTCAGCTATAAACAGAAGAGAGAGGCATATTAAAAATGCTTACCTTGGCCCATGCCCAAATAGGCTGTTATGGCTAGATTATAGCCCTATTAACCAAACTGCCTGTAAAATCATTTGACTTGGATAATGTCTCTGATTTCAAGGTCTGAGAATGTCTAAACTAATTTCTAAATATTGTAAAAATTAATTAACTTTATAGGATGAGTTGAATGTCTATTAAAATGGATAGACCTGGAGTACTGTTTGGATATAAAATAATATAAGGAGTATTTTTGAAAGGTAGACTGTATATTGGCTTGATGAAATCCTGAGAAAATGTGATACCAGAATAGTTCCTTAATAGATATTTCTTTAACAGTAATTACAGAAGAGAATACTTGAGTTTCTCACACTAAGGCAAAAAGGTAGTCATCCTAATAGTCTTTTTTTGTCCTTTTACTCACCATTAATTTGCTACAGATGGGTCATAAAGATGTGAGGAATCCTCATATAGCCTAAACTGACTCTGAAATGAGTCATAATCATTATATGTTACATGGCTAACAAAATTTTTCACTTTGAGTTTTTAAAACATTCTGGAATCATTAACGAAAGAAAACCTTAAAACAAGTCTGTCATTATCCCTGCTTTGTACAGGAAACTCCAGCAGAAAGAGGTTAAACGACCTGCCAACTCATCCTGTTTAGTCAGGAATTCCTAAGAGGCAGCTATTCAGCAAACCAATTTCCACCACATCTGATTATTATTCATCTCTACATATGCATTGATTTTTTGAAGAACTTGCACAGTCTGCAATGAGCAAAGCAAAGCCATTCAAAGACAGCTAAGCCAGTGAAAAATTAACTAGCTTTGGTACCAGGAGCAGTATAAGCATGTTGTCTGGCTGTTTCTGGGAAGCCCAGCAGTTGCGTGTCATGTTGCGCTGTGCTGAGTGGGATTATTCTCTTTCTGTGAGCTGGCTGCCACTGCCACTGCCTCTGCATGTGCCACAGGTGATTCAAGACAAAAATGCATAATTTAGGTTGGAATTGCCCACAGAAGAAAGTCAGAATCATGGAGACAATTTGTAAGAGTTGAAGGATTTCAGCAGTGAATTTAACAGATTTATTTATTTATTTATTTATTTATTTATTTATTCATTTATTTTATTTTAGGTTTAGAGCATTGAGCAAGAACTGCACAACAGCCACCACGGTTTCCTCTAGGAAAAAAAGGGTAATAACAACGAAGAACATATTTACTACTATAATAACCAAGACGATAAAGTATTGGCATGAATCACATCAAAGAGGCTGGATGTAGCTTTGGCTAACATGTGCTAACTGCCCAATGTTCTTCAAGGACAAAAGCATCTACATCATAATATTCAGCAAATGCAGTATCATTCATCACATCAAATGAATAAAAGCAAGCTGCAAGGAGTAGATGCAGGACAAATTAATTGATTGTACTACTTTTTTTTTTTTTAATTACTGGAAACTTTAGTTTCAAGTGCACACTAATACATTTCTTCAAACTGCTGTAAATTTTTATGGCTGAATTGCTTTGTCTGAAGAGCTCACAACGAGTTACTATTTCTACAAGGGTGTCCTCTCTGAAACTTAATGTATTTTACTCTGCCTAATGAACCAGGCTTGGTAAAGGTTCTCCAGAGGTTCGAGGCACCATTAAAGACAGAAGTAGGCTCTTTCTCTCTTTCACTGAAATACTATACTTATTGCCTTAATATAATAATTTGAGTGTCCTGTTTTTAATTTGATTTTCACCTCTTCCATCATTTTCCTAATTATGGAATTAGAGATGATGACCTTAGGCATTGATCCAAATGAAAAATAAGTCACATTTTATTCTGTTACAATATTCCTCTGAAAAATTAAAATTTATAAAGTTAAAATATCAACCAGTTAAGAGAATTAACTGGAAACTACATGCTTTATCGAAAGCCTTATTTCAAAGTCTGAGCACTTGATATGATTTGTCATTATTTATGTAGATTTAAGGCAACTTACTGGAGTAAGTATTCTTTGAGAGCTGTACATTTTTAAACTGTTCTCACAGTTCTTCTGTCTTCAATTTAAGAAAAAGAAAGATAGAAATTGTGAACCTACTAACAGTGGGGAAAAAAACCCCACGAATTGTACAGACAGTTACAAGCCATTTTAATCTGAATGCAAACTAAAAGTTCTTTAAAACTAAGCTGTGAAGCGGTACTACTTCTGTCCTTTTTAGTCTGTCCACAGGAACAGCCTGTCCAGCCTGTCCTCCACCTACAGGAATTTGACATTGTCATGGTCCAGGGATCATGTTGGAATTTAAAATAGGTCATGAACTTCAACATACGAGGATACTCTGATCTGCATAGATCAGATAGCAACACCAGAATAATATTGTAAAGGTGTTTTCCTTTTTTTTCCTCCCTTTAAAAAAATAAATAAATGGAATGGTTATGCTTCCTCCTGCTTTTCTACCTCTCAGATGAGAAGTTAACTTCAGAGTTTTGCTAGGCACTGAAGACTTTCCCAGGTCCAAGTGTGTTCATTTGAAGCTCAGTTTACTCTTGCAGCTTTCAACTTATTCACCAGTTATGTCAACTCTATAATGAATATCTAATGGCCAAATCCCTCATGGGGAAGAGCAAACTGGAAGACATTTTGAGGCAATCATCCAGACTGTCCTGCTAACTTTTTGATGAAACACATCCCCAAAATCCACAAGGATATGTCATTTTTAATGTACAGTGAACTCACTGAACCTTGGTGGAAGTGCTAGTTTGGTTTGGACCTTGAGTACAAACCTACCACATCAGAGGATCACCCAGGGTATGAACACAGACTCTGCAATACAGAGTATAAACACTACAGAGAATCAGCAGGAGAGGATAACATTTTTTTCAGACTTAAAGGACCTACTTCTTAAACATGATGAGAAGAAAAAAATCATCTGTTTGTTTCCTTTCAGGGCAATAAAAACTGAATATAACACTTGAAAGAGGCTGTGGCCTAGGTAGGATTTTAGTTACATATATCTTATTGTTGATAAGACTGGTATACTACATGTATTTAGATTTCTGTAATGGTTTTGTTTGGTTCTTTTGATTCTTTTTTGGCAGCTTAATACTAACTCTTTTTCTGAAACCTGGTTCACATTACTGTAATTAAGTTGAAGAGACAAATCCTCAGAGGCAGATGGGCTAGTAAAACCAGAAATAATGTTGGTGCAGCCTCTGCATATGTGTCTCATCACTCAGTTTATACTTTTGTCTTACTTGTGAATATACTTCTAAAGATTTGTTTCTATTACTTGTGGTTAGAGATTTTAATTTCCTAGCGTATCATTTTGTGACAGAAACTTACATTTGTTAGAAAGCTTAAAAAGAACATTCTATCATGGCAATAGCTTTATGTAATCTTCTCTTCCTGGATATTTTATCCACGTTCCTCTGATTTAACCAAAGAACCCATCTGCATATTGTTATAATGACTCCTTGTGCAACAAAGTATGTGTAAAATCTGTCTTCTAATTTCTTTCATGACATTTACTTTTTACTGCACTAATTGTTATCCCCCAATTTTTCAATATGTTTCTTTTCATTAATAAATCGTCTTATCATACTTTCTTCCTAAATAGCAATTAGTAGTATGAGATAAAACATGCAATGGATTTTTAACATCAAGCTCCCCTTCATCCCTCCATGAAACAGAAAATTCATTAGAAGCAATTATAGTACAGTATACCAGCACCAATACTACAGAGGGTAGATAATTTGATTAAACAAAGATCTTATAGTTAAACAAATCTTACATATCGGTAATACAGATGGAATTCGCAAGCTCATAGGACTCTCCAAGTGGAAAACACTAGGGTTTGATTAATGAGCCATGTTCTTTATTACAAGAGCAAAACTGTCTTGTAATGTAGTAAAGACACAGTACAGTCAGGTTTTCAGAGGATACTGTGGTTTTTATCCCTCTTAAGTGACCCCTTATAAAAGAGTGAAGCTGATTAGCACCTGAAGGAATCACATTAGAGTTTCCCTGGCTACAAAATAAGTCATACTAATGCAAGATATTTTAAAGTTTGGAAGATAAAAAACATAAAATATACAAATACTCTTCCCTTGCTGTGTCCACTAGTTTAACCCTCAACATTACTTTTAAGCAACTCTGTACCCAGCACAGAGCGGAAGATTTTTTACTGCATTTTATGCTGCAAATAACAATGTATTAAATCTGCATGAAAATGACATGTTTGTATATCTTTTCTTATACTGGTAGGCCATGTGGGCTGAAAGATTGCATTCTACAAGGGAGCATCATGGATTATAATTTTTTTCTGCTACAAAAATAAGGAGGTCAGGGAAGCATTCCACCAAAGACAATCTGCTTTTGATATTCTTTCCGGGCTTCATATTTCTCTATTCCAGCTAAGTGTTCGTTGTAAACTTCAGCTAAGGATGCAAGTAAGATATTTTAATTTAGAACAGTTTACTTAATTTGTAATTTTACACAACATCAAATTTAAAATATTTTGTGTTCTTTTAAATCTCATTCCTCTTTAGCTTCTGTGATATAGAAACAGAATTACATAACATCATAAAAAAGATTTCTTCTAGGCTTTGCTCCCAGATATGGTGTGATGAAACGGATTAGACAGGATAAACTTTTTTCCCCAACCTGAGGTGCTGCAGTACTGTGGCTAACACTGTGGTACTGCTATTGATAGCAGTTCAAGATGAAATGTTCTCTTCGTTGTTAGTGATGGACAGTGAGAACCTCAGTTTCAATAATCTTCTGTCAACAGCTGAGAGTAATGAGCTCTGGTGCCATTCCAATGGCAGGACAATAAATGCTAGTCTTATACCTGACAAGATATGTGCAGATCTTCATTTGCTGGCATATTTTTGCAATTAAATATACAAAGCATATAGCTCAAATATACAAATTAGTCAACTAAAATACAAATTAAATATACAAACCTCAATCTTAACCGTGTCTTTCCAGTTTTTGTTGACCAGGAGGTTTGTGGGTTTAGACCATGAATACTCTCTTTTATTATAGAACTAATGTTCTCTCTCTGGCCACTGAAACACCTTATAAAAAAGAGTGATCAGATGGTTTGATGTCTGCAGCACTCACAATTCTGACCTTCACTTCTTTCAGCCATAAAAATCAACATCTTCCTTATTTAGTTGTTTTAGACTGTAAGTTGCATCTCTGAAAGAAGAGGGTATGAGGAAAGGATTTATGTAGAAAATCTACACTAATTACTCAGAATTTAATGTTTTAATTACGGGGTAAATCAGAGCTGTAACAGGAGCTTAGAGCTGAGTTGCTCACTCCTGATTATCAAACTGCTGTCCTTCAGTGTATAGGAAAGCAATTAAATTTCTTGAGCTTAAAAGCCATTAGGGAAGTAAATGTGTTATTTCAAATATGTTTGTAATTCATTTGTTTGGTGTTTGATTTATTTGTCTAAGTGAAATATGTGGAGACGGTGATATTATGGGACATCACAAGATGAAAGGGGTATGCTTTATTGGCAGAGTCACGTGTTTCTTTCCATTTTGAAGATGTGTCTCAGTTTGATGGTAGTGATGTCTGTGTACCTTTGCTAAGTAAATGAAATCATTAGTGTTACATTTATCTATCCTGTCCTCTTTTTTTGCAGCACCACCCCAGTGCAGTGAGTATACAGTAAGACATTACACTGCAGAGGCATATGTAACCGTTCTCACCAAAGGCTCCAGGAGAACTTGGCCAACAGCGTGATCCCTCCCAGTAACAGCCTGTAGCTGTTACCTTCCCTCACTGCTTGAAGTAGATGCCAAACTCCAGTGCTCTGCAGCAGATGAACATCTGGCTTGTTTCTTCCATTATGGTTCTTCTGAGGAATAGGATTTAATCCCTTTCAATTTTCACATGCAAAGAAACAGTTTATTTCTGCAACTGAGAAGAAAACAGGAAATTGCTTTTGTAGTTGGACAGCCTTGAGGGTTGCAATAAAATTAGTGCTATAATTTGCAATAACCTCAAGGGAATATATGACACCAAAGATTGCTGAAGTGCAATATACTTTAATTGGAACCCTCCAGCTTTCAGGACACTATCTTAATCATAGGTGTTAGAAACAAGTGGCATAGAACAGGTTATGGCCCAAAATATCATAAAGTGATCTGGCAGTCTTCCTAACTACCATCTACATTGAATCATTATGATTGCAATGAATAATTCACAACATTTCTACTCTGGTCTGATAATCTTACGATCACAATATGTTGTGGAGGTAGCTCTTGGGACTCTTCTGGAACAAAACTTAATATCACCAAAAGCTGTACTTCATAGCACAAGCTTTGTTCAGAGTACAAAGTCTCACATTTTGCTGCAAATAAAAAGTATATATCCTGATATTTGCTGAAGCTGTGATAACTAATCATACATAGCCCGTGTCCAAGATATTTGTAATGCTGTGAAGCAGTGGAGGTTTGCCAGTTGTAAGGCTTCAAAAAACATTGGTCAGCATAAAGAAAATACTGAAAGTTCAAAAAAAAAAAAAAAGACAAGGAAAAAATTGTTCTTTGACTGTTCTTTATTAGCCTTCTGTATTTTCAGCCTCTAGTCACATTTTCAAACTTTCACCTAACCCCTAAGGATTTAAGATATTATCTTCTATATATTCTTGCTAACTTCTGGAGTTGGGGTACTATGAAAACCAGCAGATACTCCAAGATTCGTGGAGAAGATTATGCGAATTTCCCAGTGCCAATTGTACCTCCTGTCCAACCAAGACAGAAATGTGTCTCTCAATATGGGAAAAAGACATCTAGAGCAGTAAAAGAAAAAAAAAGATTAATCAGATTTTGACAGTTTACAATATGTTTCTGGAAACTGAATGTCAGTATTATAGACTATAAGTGAAATGTCCCTTTAGATGGAGGGCCAACATAAAACCTTAGCCTAAATCCACTTGTTTTTAGGACTAATGTACAAGTAAAGCGTGGCATGCCTTGCACTAATCTTCTGTCCTGTCATAGGACCTATCCTGTGTTCCAGCCATGGTTTGGGTCTATGAACTTGGAGTGAAAGTCACAGTTTTCAAAATGATATTATTCTCAAGACATATTTCCTCAAATATGCCTGCTTACCATGTCTTACTTTGTAGGTACTAATACGAGCATATTATACATCACAGAAGACTACAGAAAGCACAAGGCATGTGTGAGAACATGTTTTAGTCATTTCCACTGTTTACATAGCAACCTACAGAAATACAGGTTAAATTTTCTGACAGATATCCCAAAACAATGCCCTCATCCTTTCTCTGTAAGAATTATTACTAGGAAAGGGCAAATGGGAAAGCAAACTGTTTGAGAAATAGGTTATCTTGATGTACATCATAACCAAGTTCATGGAAGCAGGAACTCGGTCAATGTGAAGAAAATATAGTTCTAGTAGGATGTTATGATAGAATCATAGAATCGTTTAAGTCGCAAAAAACCTTTAAGATCACCTAGTCCAACCATTAACCCTACTCTACGAGGTCTGCCACTAAACCACGTCACAAGTCATGCTATATCACTGGCTGCAGATGGGACCAGAGCTGGGACAGGGTACAGTGCTTCTGAAAATCTCAGGCTATGTCCTAAACTCCTGAACTAAAATGTTGTTTCCACATGAAAAAAAGTTTGAAGAATGTAACCCTCTGTCTGTACACTGCTGGTGTTTCTATTGATTTTGGCTGAAGACATGGTGCAATCTTTGGATCAAAATAGATTAGATAAATCCAGTCCAAGGATAAATATTGCCAGTGAAAGACAGATGTGCCTCATGATGTTTGTCTTTCTCAAAGAGACAATGTTTTGCTTAAATATTAAACAGAAGAGAGGTTTGAACTGCAGGTTGTGTGGTCCTTGCCTGTAAATGACAGCCTCCTAAGGTCTTTGATTAACTTTTTTGGATTTGGAAATGAATATTGCTTAACAAGCTAAGTGGATTTGAACTAATCTCTCAAAATTTTAGGAGAGATGATTGTCTGGATGGTGGAAGAAGAGCTGTGTAAGCCTAATGATAGTATCACTATAAACGGTGGTGTAAAATGGCCCTAAGCAAGTGTGGGGTACAGTTTAGGAGACAGTTTCTGATGTTAATCAGCATGGAGCTTGAGTGACCTTCCAAGAAGAACAGAAGAGCAAGAAGCAGATTTTTAGATAGGGCATAGTAAATTTATGAAAGATATATATTTATTACATGGAGACAAGAATGACATGGGCTTTATCCCTGAAAAAAATAATGAGTATTATTTTCGCAGATCCTTTTAATTTCCACATGCATTTTAGATGCATTTTATATGTATCCTCTCCCTTTCCTCCCTTTCATTTCTTTCCCACATTTATACTAGAAGTGCTCTCTCATGGTCATGACACCTTCCAGGTTTATCTCCCATGTTCCTATGAATTTCTTATAGGTGACTTCTTTGTAAAATATGAAGAAAAATCGTATTAAGGTGTATGCCATATCATATGTCAAAAGAGTTAAGAAATAAAGGAGTGTAGGGGAAAGAACTGTTAATTGGAAGTGATGAGACTGAAATTAGAATACAGACGAGCAACTGAAATCAGCTATTGTCTGCTTTGACAATACACTTTTTTTGTGTGTGTGTGTGTGTACATGTTGGCACAGGTACCAAAATATTCACTTGTTTTCTTTACACTTTAAAAAATGATACCTCTGCTGATTCACTTTATCAACTGTTACCACTAGGTTCTGTGACAAATCACATTTTGAAAGAATGGCCACTACTATTTTAAATTTCATCTCATTACTGTCATATGCTTACAAAAATTGGCAAGTTTTTATTCAGATTTCTTGTAAGAAATCATAGAAAAATTCTTTGAGTTTGTAACATTATTACACTTTCTGTCACAAAAAAAAAAAAGGATACTGTCTACAGGAGATACTGAATAAAATTAAAACATGATACATGAGTAAATATTTTAATAAATATCTATACTTCATGACTGGTCTATAATTTTATAAGATTTGACTCTGAGCTTCTGAAATACAATGGAGATAACAGCAAGAAAAGAATTGCAGTTTATAGTGCATCATGCATTTATTTATATTGGCTTTATGTTTTTCTAGTAATATATCAACTAGACTCTAGACACCATATGATGTGTGAGGGAATTTCTTCTATTGCATCCTCAAATGCATCAAAAAAACGTGGCCAGCAGGTCAAGGGAGTTGATTCTGCCTCTCTACTTCTGTGGAATTTGGATAATTAAGTAAAGTCTCTGTGCTCAAAGACAATTAAGACTGGCCTTGCTATCTCTTGTGCAGGCCGAGGGAGTGGAGACTTGCCTGGCCAGCATGGGATGGAGATAAGGAGGGAGCCCGGTGGAGGCAGGACAGCCCTGCTTTTCATCAGTGAAGACAAGATAACAGGAACTTGTGTAGTTCTTTGTTTCTTCAAAAGGCTATCATGCCCAATGACTGACCTCTGCCTCATTATCTGTGAAATGCGTATTAAAGTTGACACCCCTGCATATGCTAATGAAGACTACAGAGATCATGCTAAACATATATGACTATAGCACTCGTCTCTCCACCCAAANGGCTGAGAGAGTTGGGTTTGAGAAGGCTGTAAGGGGAGAAGAGAAGTCTACAAGGGGACACCTTATATCAGCCTTCCAGTACTTAAAGGGGGCCTGCAGGGAAGATAGAGAGGGACTCTTTATCAAGGGGCAAACACTTTAAATGGAAAGAGGGTAGACTTAAATTGGACATAAGGAAGAAATTCTTTACTGTGGGGGTGGTGAGACACTGGAACAGTTTGCCCAGAGAAGTTGTGGAGGCCCCATCCCTGGAAGTGTTCAAAGCCAGGTTGGATGGGGCTTTGAGTAACCTGGTCTAGTGGAAGTTGTCCCTCCCCATGGCAGGGGGTTTGGAACTAAATGATCTTTAAGGTCGCTTCCAATCCAAACCATTCTGTGACTCTATGATCCTTCCCAGAAAATTTTATTTAGTTAATCTAAATTACCAGCTTAGCCCAAGAGGCTAGATATCACATGATGAAGTGGCCCAGTGCTTAGTAGCAAAATATTAAAAATAATGCAAATAAATGCAATTTTACTGTTAGTCAAAGAAGCTGATTCTGCCATATTTCTGATGCTTGAATCATCCTGTGAATGGATGCCAGAGCACCAGTTTTCATAAGGAAAAGATTTTACATGGAATCTAAGAAGTGGGTGTTCTGTACTTATGTAGGCAGCGTGATAAAGAAGTTTGAATGTTGTAGTTTTGTTGAAAGCAATGGGATTATAGTGGGTTGATATCCAAATATTACAATTTTAGCTCTGGAATGACTATTAATAGTTACCTCTTACCTTGTGTACAGCACTGAAAATATGAAACATTGATGCCTTAATATCACCTATTTTGCTGGTCTTTGTGTCTGCTGAACAAGTTCTCCATATTGTACACATAAAAAACCTCAGTGTGTGAATAGCAACTTATAACACAGACATTACTCTTTCCCCAGGGCAATGCTTATAGGCTTGTAAGTCCTGACTGAAAAGCTGAAAGACTTGACAGCCCTGCCTAACTGAGCTTCCAGGCCCCACAGTTCTTGAAATCCAACTTAAATTTCTCGGCTCAACCCAGTAAAGTATTAGTATGTTTTATAATGAAAAGCTAGTGGGTAAGGTAAGCTAGATAAATTTTGCACTGAATTTTACTTTGAAAGATGCACTAGAGCTGCTGAGGAAACTGCATGTGCCACTCATGAACCTTACTGCACTTCTGCAATAAGGTGCTGTGATTGGTTTGCACTTAAATGGAAGACAGACTGGTAAATCTGAGCAAAAGCAAAGAAAATCTGAAAAACTGACAAATGAAAGCAATTATATATAAATATATATATTTTATATAATTTAAAATGTATTAGAAAATATCTTTTCTTTGACAATTACTGTGCAGGATTTATGTTTGAATAACTGTGATAACTTATACACAGGTCATTTGGGCCAAACTAAGGGAAGCATGTATTACCACAGGACATAAGCTTGCATGAGAAATCACTAGATTTGATGGGGGTATTAATTCCAAGCAGTACTTGAATTACAAGAAGGTTCTTTAACAGAGAGACTATTTAATGCTGCATATAAATGACTTCGAATAACCAGAGATGAAGACTGAATTTTTCTAGAATTACTCCTGAAATCTGTACTGAGTCTGCCAAATGTTAATTAATCTTTACTTTCCAATACTACAACAAAAAGAAGCATTTTATCCCATTTTCTAAGTCACCCTGCAACCTAGCCCTTTTCTCCATTCTATGTTCACACAGTTTCTTGAAATGTCTCTGTTGTGGCAGTCTCTTCTATTTTCAGCATTGGTGTTTTGCAGAGATAGACACCTTCTTTAGAATGTAGATGAGCTTTAAAAGATGATAGAAGGTACAGAGCTAGGATGCCAGAGATTAGGAAGTATTAAAATAATTCTATGTCTAGAACCATTTTTTTGCAGCTTCCAAGGTATAATTCAGACAGCATCCCTTGTTGAAAGTTGTTTTTTTTTTCTCTTAAAAGGATGAAAGCTACTGCAAGTACACATTTCTGTCTCAAAAGTTTTTGATTGTTGTTAGGCTGGTATATTTTTCTGCAGCCCAGTATGGAATTCTGGAATATTTTGCTTTAGATTATGTTACTTTTAAGTAGAGCCAACAATTTTTCTCAGAGCTAACATGTGGTATCAACTTAATTCCTATAATACTTAAAGGTACTGTTGCCTTTTCCAATGCATCATTGTATTTTCCTCCTAACTTCCTGAGTGTAATCTGTGATCTGGAAAAAGATTATATTTCCTCAAAGGTTACTGTAAAGACTATCACTGTTACTCCTGTATGGTATTCAACAGCTCCTTTTAATACACTGGATCTACTTCTCAGTCTATTCGGTCATGCTAACGTGTTAAAGCACACAAAGATATACTCATATAATGAGTATTCAATCTGCAAGAATCTGTTATGTGACAATAGGCATATTCTCACTCCCCTTAATAAACCAGTCCTCAAAATCATATGGGGCCAGCCAAGGTTAAGATATATGCATTTGAATTTCTAAACAGAAATGCAATAGAGATCAGGTGCAGAAAGAAATGGAAAAACATATTTTAAAAAAGAGTCTGGAATAAACCCAGCAGCTTGTTTGTGTTCCAGGAAATCTGATAATTTGTGCCAAGTCCTACTTCACTGGATGAGACTCTTCAGCTTTGGTGGCTGCATCTATCTGTAAAATGTTTTTCTCTTTTCCTATATGTTGCATTCATAGAATCATAGA
>VYXH01001827.1:616-31935 GCA_013397275.1 Burhinus bistriatus
ATTATTTTATTATTAATATTTCATTAAAGTAGTTTAGTTCCTTCTAAACTCTTAAGTCTCTTTTTTTCTCTCTCTCTCTTGCCTCCCTTCAGGAGTGGAGCAAGAGAGAGCGAGCATCTGTCGTTCCACCAGATTGGGCCAATCTGGCCCAAACCACGACCGGGACTTTGGCTGCTGCATTTATTCCATTAATAGCTCCAGTATGGTTAATGTCATACTTTGTGCATTTGCCTGTGTGTGGCCTTTGTGTAAACTGCATGGGAAGGTATTTTGATGTTTAACTCTGGTGGAATTATATGGTGTTTCTTATTTCCCTGGATTGCATGGAACACCATGCTTAAGTTCTGGTTTTGACAAATGTGTTTGTTCAAACTTTTATTCTTCCCAATTTGAATATTAAAATCATTGCATTAACAATATAATTGAACAAAAGTCTTTGCAAGTTACGTATACTTATGAATAGTTTCAACTTCATGTGAAAAGGCTGTAGTGAAATTATTTGACAAGAAAAACTTTAACAGTGCTGGCTAGTCTGAAGGAAAGGGCAGATCCTACCCATATATAGAAGGAACCAAGGAATGAAAGAACATAACTGTGAGTTTCCGTAAAGCCTGTGTGCTTTGTTATCAAACCCACCATCTACACATACACTCATGCTATTCTCATTCAGCATTTATTAGTAGGTATAGCTTTGGCTGTTGAACCCACAGATTTAATAAGCAAATGCACTATAGTTCCTATTCAGCTGTTTCCCATCTTAATTTCTGCCAAGTAAATGAGTGGAGAATGTCTATGGATATATAAACAGTTTTAATGCTGAATAAAATCATAACAACTTGTAAATTAATTTAAAAAAAACAGGTGAAGAAAAAATCTGTCAGCTAAAATTATTTTACGTTATATACTTTAGTTGAAATGAAAGGATTCCATCTACCCACACTAATTTATGTGTACTGGAGGAGGATAAAACACAGGACCTGGAACTTACATGTCATTGGCGATGCCAGGATTTTGGAATGCTCTGCAGATGTTAACGTGAAAATATAGCCTACCTAACCTTGCCTTCCAAAACCAAAGATTAATGAGATCACTGTCTAACTCAATGAACTTCAGTCTGATCTCATTGCGTTGATTCTTAGCCATATGCTTCATGGTGATACAAAGGCTTTAGAAAGAACATTGCTGAAACATGCCACTGTCTCTTTCCAGTACATGAAAAGCTATTCTGTTTAGCCGAAGATTATAGATTTAGGTTTTTTATTATACTGTACCATTTTTGGCAAAGGAGTGTTTTTCACAATTTCTAATAACAAGTTTGTTTATAGGGCTCTGAGTTTTCAAATAATTTCATGAATGTATGTAACCCCTACTTCAAAAAGGTAGGTCAAAATAAGTATTATCTATGTGTTGCAGACAGGGAAATACAGTTTCTAGTTGCCTTTGCTGGGAATAGGATAACCAAGCAAAAGGAATTCATCCAATACACTTCACAGTGACACAGCAAGGATTAGATCTGCAGAACTAATAAGTGACATTTAAAATATGGAGTACTCACTAATTCTATATGCTGAAGGGTGCTGCTGAAAAATCAAGGTGACCATTTCTAATGATTCCCAGTTGAAGTTTTTAATTGAAAATTGTATTTTGTAATATAGTAGGCTCTTGTTTGTACAGGTATCTCTTCATGGTGTGATTTGGAAAAGTCATTCTGGAGGGAAAAAAATGCTTGTAATTCACAATATCTGTGATGTGAAACTGTGCTGAAATGGCCATATGGAAATTATGAGAACAGGTTAAAAAGCATGGAAATATACAAGGGAAAACGTATGGATTCTTAACATCATTTTAAGACTGTATGATAAGCACAGGAGTTTTGCTTAACTACTTGTGTCCACTGGAGCTAATATTTCTGTCAACGTTTATTTTGTTTTGAGATAAATCATCCCAATCTAGAAACACTTCTGTGCAACAGAAAGGACATACATTCCTGGTTGCTCTTATTTAGTTTCTTGCATTTTTATGGAATGCTAATGGAACTTTGTTTCCTTCTGTCAGTGCATAAGATTAATGTACAAAAAATTCAATAATATATGAGATCCATGAATACTTGCCCCCATGCCACTCTCACAATCCCTGAACATCTCTATCAGCCATGGATTTTCACTCTCCTTAAGTTTTTCCACCCATACACAAACTAAAACTAGAAAAAAAATAGAACCTGCCACGAGCAATCCCATGTTTTGATCTTGTGGTGATATCTTCTGCAAAGCGAGCCTTTTGGCCCACAGTTACTCCTTACAGAGATCCTAAGTAAGACCACATGGGCTTTTTTTATACCTTAATGCTTATAATCTGTTTGATTCCAAGCTTGCTGTTGGTGAAAACAAGGTAAGATTTAGTCTGGATTCTTACATAATGCTTTACATAAATTCAGTTTACTTCTGTTATCCATCATGTGAAAATAATCTTCCCATAACTGACCCAGGTCTGACTGCTAAGAAACCTAATACCAAGACAAAATTTAAAACATTTTATTTTGTTTTCCTTTTTTTATATACCCAAAGCAAGAGAAAAACAACCAGGAAGTTTGGGAGGTCTGAACTTTGTTGACTGCAAAGGGTGTGCTGTGTACATGAGTTCCTCCACTTTGTTTTTTAGCTTAGCTATGGATATCTTTTGGTAGCTCTGAGTCATGTTTAAACTATTTATGGCCATTCACACTATGCTGAATACCCTGCACTCAGAAAGCCCCTGAAAGTCAAGTCCAACAGGCAGCTGTCCAGAGTACAAGGTTAAAGCGCATACTACTATTGTTTTTAACCAATGTAACATTAATAATACAAGGCAGAATTGTATGTGATAGAAACCTAGAAGCTGCCATGCTAATCATGTAGATGTCTAATTACTAATGCTTTATACCTGAGGAATGTTTCCTCCTTCCCTGCAAAAGCACTCATAAATGAACTGCACCCTATCACAATATCACTTCTTTTGGCTCAGCCTTGCAATCTTCTCCTGAAGTGCAAGGATTTATACTCTTGATGTTTTAGCCTACCAGTCCTTTTGGAATTTTTATAATTAATTTGTGTTGGTAGAAAGCTGCAATTGGCTTCCATGGATTAATATTTTCACTAATGATTTTTAATATATTTAATTTTTATTACATTACATCATGTAGTTGGTTTGCTTCCTTGTTTAAAAAGAAAAAGACAGACCTTTAATGCCATTCCATTCTTTCAGGTTTTACCTTATTTTCCCCTTAAAATTTTGAAAACTGAAGTCACAAATTCTGATTCCTAGCTCTGTTTCATTATAATGATGTTTGTCCTTATTTACATTAGTGCATGGGAGGAGTGGAACCCCACAGGAACATTTGTTATGTGGTGTTGGTTTGGTTACATTTTTGCTCTTTTAAAATAATTATGTTTTAATGTTAATCAAAATTGTACTCCCCTCCTACCATCTAGCATAATTTTCTTGTTCAGAAATAACTGTTTTTTTTTAATCTGGTTTTATAAGGGTTGTTCTTAATTAATATTCAAATAAATACTCTTAATTTATAATTTATAATTTAATACTCAAATTTATACTCTACTCATCTCTCGTGAGACCCCACCTGGAATACTGTGTCCAGCTCTGGAGCCCCCAACATAAGAAGGACATGGACCTGTTGGAGCGGGCCCAGAGGAGGGCCACGAAGATGATCAGAGGGCTGGAGCACCTCTCCTATGAGGACAGGCTGAGAGAGTTGGGGTTGTTCAGCCTGGAGAAGAGAAGGCTCCGGGGAGACCTTATAGCAGCCTTCTAGTATCTGAAAGGGGCCTACAAGAAAGCTGGAGAGGGATTTGTTACAAGGGCATGTAGTGATAGGATGAGGGGTAATGGCTTCAAACTGGAAGAGGGTAGATTTAGATCTCTCAGGAAGAAATTCTTTACTCTGAGGATGGTGAGGCACTGGAACAGGTTGCCCAGGGAAGCTGTGGATGCCCCATCCCTGGTAGTGTTCAAGGCCAGGTTGGATGGGGCTTTAAGCAACCTAGTCTAGCAGGAGGTGTCCCTGCCCATGGCAGGGGGGTTGGAACTAGATGATCTTTAAGGTCCCTTCCAACCTAAACCATTCTATGATTCTATGAAATACTACATAGGAAATTATATTTGTATTTTCTTTTTTATGGGAGCTGATGTCTGCTGCAGTTGAGTAACAGGAATTGCCCATATTCCAGGGTGTTCTGTTCTTGGACTGAGATTTTCGTGAGTTGCCACATCCAAAGACTTCCCTCCTTCCTGTGATCTTCTCAGATATTTTAGCATCACTTCCTGTATTCAGAACATGTGGGCTTTTTTTGTATTTATAGAAACATCTAATCATGGACTTGCATTGTGACAAAGATGATTTCTGATTATTAAAAGGATTTTAAAAATAATTCTAAAAAATTATTTGTTTTGGAAGTTAACAAATTTTATGAATATGGGTAAAAATATGGGCATTTTGATTTGCAAGACAATGCAAAGGGTTTTACATTTAATTAGGGGGGTATATTTTAAGTCTTTTTTATTGATCAAAATTTAGAGCCACTTTCTTAATTTTGTAACATTCTTACTAATCAATTTGCATTAATCCTCACTTTGTTTGTATTCCTATACTGTGTTAATATAGGTATGGTCCATAGGTGAGCAACATAGGTATACAGAGTTGCTAGCACTCATCATATTACATTTTTTGGCAGATGGAAGAGAAGCAAATGTTCAAGTATGTGGGCTATCCTAAAATTGGCAATTTGTTAGGAATATTACAAACATTCCAGGTGTCTTCTGATACAACACTGTATGAAGTCATTTATTCCTCTATAGATATGTGTAAGTTGTTATTATGTATAATATGACATTTGGGGGTGAAAAAGGGAATTGTAGGAGGGAGAGAATTTTCCCTCTTAGCTCCATGAGAAGCTGTTTTTATGTAGATAGATGTGCATTTGTGTATGAAGGAGAAAAATTCTCTCCTTCCTAAAGTAACGTAATAGGTTGGGAGGGGAGTTAATATATAGATAAATGTATAGAAAAATATGTGAGAGCATACATACAGTAGCTACATTAATATTGGTTTTAAGGGGGAAATTTTCTCCCCTCTATATACCTATCATCCTGCTGCAATTTAATCTGATTACAGAATCATCCTGATTGTTGGTGGATGATTTTTGGTGGTTGGTATTGCCACATTTGAGAAGAGTTTTTCTCTTCCAAAGAAATTAGTTCTCTGGCTTCTGATTGTTCAATGCATTATTTTGAGAAACAGTTCATTTACTTTTTTGGAACCTGTACTAAGGTTCTGCCTCATGTGTGTGGCTTCCAGGAGTATGCAAGATAGGATCTTGGTGGTATGTGGGAGAGAGGGCTTATGCTTCCAGCACATTTCTCTCTGTAAGGTTCTGTTTCTCTGCTAATGTTTTGCATCAACAGCAAATGGCAGTGACCAGTTATACTCGTCTTGCGTGGACCTCTGTCTAAGTGGGTTTTGTATAATCATGTTTTGTAGTTGTAATTGTTGCTCTTATGTTATCGGTTGGTAGCATGTAGGATGGTGTGTTCTCCCTTTTAAGCAGTTTGTGTTCAGTGTAAGCTGCATTCTTTTTGCTCTTTGTAATAGATAACACATGTTAGTTGGATGCATAATTCTTTTTTTATTTTTAGTTTTTGTGTGGATGCATTTCAGCTGTGGGATGATTTGGCCATCTATGGAAATGTTTTCTTTGCCTGAATGATTTACAATTATATTCCCCCAAAACCTCAATTGAGAGAGGAAAAGATGATTCAAAATTGTGTACAGCAAAGAATGTCAGTACTTTTTTTTCCATTTCCATGTTGAAAACTAGCTGTAGAGATGTCGCAGGGGAGATTTAGACCGCTTAAAGAACCACTGCCAAAAATAGCAGCAAAAGTGGTTTTATTAAAGTAAAAGTGTTGTAAAAGTGAGACTTAACAAAGTTCGATAGCAAGGTTCACTCTATAACTGCAGAGGACATAATAATGATTCAAAGTTACCAATATAAAATCTTAGTGCACTATAATACAAGGTTATGCACGATATCGGTCACTTTTGGTAAGGGGTCTCTCAACCTCGAGGACTAACCTTGAGAGGCATCCCAGCTCAAGGGGAGATCACCGCCATGCAGATAGCTGCTTAGTNCCAAAAATAGCAGCAAAAGTGGTTTTATTAAAGTAAAAGTGTTGTAAAAGTGAGACTTAACAAAGTTCGATAGCAAGGTTCACTCTATAACTGCAGAGGACATAATAATGATTCAAAGTTACCAATATAAAATCTTAGTGCACTATAATACAAGGTTATGCACGATATCGGTCACTTTTGGTAAGGGGTCTCTCAACCTCGAGGACTAACCTTGANTTCCTTGATAAATGAGTCTTGGAAGAAGCACCTACTATTCATGTGTTAATCGCATGATTGATGTTCCAGTTTCCAAGCCCATATGCATACTCACCATGTCACCCTGTTCCTGTGTGGATTTTCAGAAAACAGGTTGGAACTAGAGAAGTTCTTCGCCCAGTTACGGTCTAGGCCTTTACTTCCATTGGAGCCTGAACCAAACTACCACTAGTTTGGCCAAGGAGTCGAGTGCATCCATCACAAAAGAATACAGAAAGTAACTTAGATACTGAAATTTAGTTTCAGGTAGCTACCCAGGGGCTGCGTACTGCTATAAAATGGAAAGGCACCACATGGTTTTGAATGCTCCCATTGGTCATTTAATTGGAATAAAGTAGTGACTAATTTTAATTTTCATTTTCTCATCTAAAAATTTTAAAGCAGATCAGTCCAGCCTGAAGTTATGTTACATAATTTATATTTAGGCACTTCAACAAACGGCTTGATGTTTCAATGATGTTGAAGTTCTGAAACCCTGAGCTTTACAAGTTCTCAACACCTCTGAAAACTGGCCAGTGCTCAAGTCAGAATTCAAATCTGTGTTAGGAATGTAACTGTAGGTATCTCAGTTGAAAAATTTGACCTAAATTCACTCCTGATTATTTTTGGCATTACATATTGGTGAAATACTAATATCAGTCATGTGATATAGTGCTCTTGACATTCTTGGGTGTCGCTTTCTTTTTGTAGCTTCCTCTGCAGTGTCTTTGTGAAAGATGTTCTCCACAGAACTTAGTACCAAGTGTGGAGAGACAAAAATAGGCCATCAGGCAGGCTGAAGTGCATGCAGATACTTCTGTGGTAAGGGAAAAGAGGAAGATTCAGCAAAGATTCTTTTGGAGATCAGCATATAGTAATACTTCTTAGTGTTTAAGCCTTGATTCAGCAAAGCTCTTAAACAAAGACTTATTTTTAGAGATTATAAAGGTCCCATCTCTGTTCCTTAAAGCTCTTCAATGTGTTTTTAACTAGTAATGGGACTGTTTAAATAATTGAAGTTCAGCATGTGCTTAGTGAATATGGGAATTTTGCTTTGTGTTTTACTTAATCCTGGTCTTTGCTGGTGCTCCTTGGAGTAATGGGAAATGTAAGATCTTTGGAGAAAAGAATAGGATCAATTTGGGAGGATGTGTGAGGCAGCGCACAAATAATTATATGGTTGAAGTAATTGAATGCTTCTCTATCTGAGTACCTTTGGCATAGAATTTTTGTCTAATGCTCAATAAATCAGTGAAACCTAGCCTTTTTGAGCTTCTTATTCTGTGTTCTCCCAGTTCTCTTTTCTTGATACCCAACTTGAGAGAACTTTTCTAAGTTAAATTTTGTCAATCAGTGATTTAGTAGGCACTTTGAATCTAAAAAGTGCTATAAAATGCTAAGAACTTTGACAAATCAGATAATGAATGTTTGGAGCTTGGAATAAATAGAAAATTTTTGCCTTTATTTCTGTAGTGCAGTTTTTTTTAAGATAGTTGGTATGTTCATTTCACAGCTGGTATTGTTTTCATGCAGTTTCTATATATGTTTATCTGTTTCTTTTCCATGCAAATAATTTACATGAGCATCCTGAACTCTTAGTAAGAAAAGATGTGGTCTCAAGTATGAGATTTGGGAGAGTTTCCATGGGGTTATTGCCATCAGAAAAGGCCAGTCTCTTCAGGCTGACATTTCTCTGTTTTCATCTAAGAGCTCTTTATTCTCAGTTGGGAGCTTTTGCACCCAGTCATATTGCTGTTGCATGAGCAGTTTGTAAGCAAGCATAACCTGGCAGAGCTTCCCATGGGAATGGTTGCAGTTGAACTTGTAGTTGCCCTCAAAGGGAGCAAGGGAGGACATGGTCTCTATGAACAATTCTCCCTTCACCGCATTTATGGTAGTTACTGAGACTCAGCAGTCTTTTTCAGAGTCTTTGGAGCATCAGGGCCTTCAAAACAGAAAATAAGCTCCTCTGAGTTTGAGATGTCTGCCTATAGATATAGAAAGCCAATATGAAGAAATAATTGCTTGGGTTTGGTTTCAGTCTGCTAGCTGTATTACGCTCTCCCTTTCTGCATTCAGTAGTCCTGGGTTGGACAAGGTCTCATCCTGATTCTCCAGTAGGAGAACCAGGAAGAGTCATCAGCTGCAGCAAATGGATTAGTAGCCCTTCCTTCTGGCTTGCAGCCCACCGCCTAAAAGTTTCTCACTTTGTGATCTATGGTATTTAGTTTATAAATGCAGACATTAAACTTCTATTGTCATTAGTGCCAAATTATTTTTACCTTTGAAAGGGAAAGGCTTCTGTCATTCAACAGGCAGGTACCTTCTAGTGTTAAAGGACCACAGACCTTTGGGGTTGGAACAAGAACATTGTTGTCTGAGGCATGACCTCCACTGTGCTTTTCTCCTCACTTATCTCAGATGAAGAGCTTTTCCCTTATTTCCCAATACTTGTGTTCAAGTCAGCTAGCAAGGCTTCAAGTCTTCATCTTTTTTAGTCTACAAATCAACTTTACTATATTGCTCATAGCTATTAAGGAAACACCTGTCAACAGCAAAAGACTGACTTTGCAGCCAGCAAAGTTATAAGTGTTTTTTGTAAGTATTTCTGTGTTTGGAAATGCTGGAGCCCCTTTCAAGAATAAAAAAGCNCAGCCTGAAGTTATGTTACATAATTTATATTTAGGCACTTCAACAAACGGCTTGATGTTTCAATGATGTTGAAGTTCTGAAACCCTGAGCTTTACAAGTTCTCAACACCTCTGAAAACTGGCCAGTGCTCAAGTCAGAATTCAAATCTGTGTTAGGAATGTAACTGTAGGTATCTCAGTTGAAAAATTTGACCTAAATTCACTCCTGATTATTTTTGGCATTACATATTGGTGAAATACTAATATCAGTCATGTGATATAGTGCTCTTGACATTCTTGGGTGTCGCTTTCTTTTTGTAGCTTCCTCTGCAGTGTCTTTGTGAAAGATGTTCTCCACAGAACTTAGTACCAAGTGTGGAGAGACAAAAATAGGCCATCAGGCAGGCTGAAGTGCATGCAGATACTTCTGTGGTAAGGGAAAAGAGGAAGATTCAGCAAAGATTCTTTTGGAGATCAGCATATAGTAATACTTCTTAGTGTTTAAGCCTTGATTCAGCAAAGCTCTTAAACAAAGACTTATTTTTAGAGATTATAAAGGTCCCATCTCTGTTCCTTAAAGCTCTTCAATGTGTTTTTAACTAGTAATGGGACTGTTTAAATAATTGAAGTTCAGCATGTGCTTAGTGAATATGGGAATTTTGCTTTGTGTTTTACTTAATCCTGGTCTTTGCTGGTGCTCCTTGGAGTAATGGGAAATGTAAGATCTTTGGAGAAAAGAATAGGATCAATTTGGGAGGATGTGTGAGGCAGCGCACAAATAATTATATGGTTGAAGTAATTGAATGCTTCTCTATCTGAGTACCTTTGGCATAGAATTTTTGTCTAATGCTCAATAAATCAGTGAAACCTAGCCTTTTTGAGCTTCTTATTCTGTGTTCTCCCAGTTCTCTTTTCTTGATACCCAACTTGAGAGAACTTTTCTAAGTTAAATTTTGTCAATCAGTGATTTAGTAGGCACTTTGAATCTAAAAAGTGCTATAAAATGCTAAGAACTTTGACAAATCAGATAATGAATGTTTGGAGCTTGGAATAAATAGAAAATTTTTGCCTTTATTTCTGTAGTGCAGTTTTTTTTAAGATAGTTGGTATGTTCATTTCACAGCTGGTATTGTTTTCATGCAGTTTCTATATATGTTTATCTGTTTCTTTTCCATGCAAATAATTTACATGAGCATCCTGAACTCTTAGTAAGAAAAGATGTGGTCTCAAGTATGAGATTTGGGAGAGTTTCCATGGGGTTATTGCCATCAGAAAAGGCCAGTCTCTTCAGGCTGACATTTCTCTGTTTTCATCTAAGAGCTCTTTATTCTCAGTTGGGAGCTTTTGCACCCAGTCATATTGCTGTTGCATGAGCAGTTTGTAAGCAAGCATAACCTGGCAGAGCTTCCCATGGGAATGGTTGCAGTTGAACTTGTAGTTGCCCTCAAAGGGAGCAAGGGAGGACATGGTCTCTATGAACAATTCTCCCTTCACCGCATTTATGGTAGTTACTGAGACTCAGCAGTCTTTTTCAGAGTCTTTGGAGCATCAGGGCCTTCAAAACAGAAAATAAGCTCCTCTGAGTTTGAGATGTCTGCCTATAGATATAGAAAGCCAATATGAAGAAATAATTGCTTGGGTTTGGTTTCAGTCTGCTAGCTGTATTACGCTCTCCCTTTCTGCATTCAGTAGTCCTGGGTTGGACAAGGTCTCATCCTGATTCTCCAGTAGGAGAACCAGGAAGAGTCATCAGCTGCAGCAAATGGATTAGTAGCCCTTCCTTCTGGCTTGCAGCCCACCGCCTAAAAGTTTCTCACTTTGTGATCTATGGTATTTAGTTTATAAATGCAGACATTAAACTTCTATTGTCATTAGTGCCAAATTATTTTTACCTTTGAAAGGGAAAGGCTTCTGTCATTCAACAGGCAGGTACCTTCTAGTGTTAAAGGACCACAGACCTTTGGGGTTGGAACAAGAACATTGTTGTCTGAGGCATGACCTCCACTGTGCTTTTCTCCTCACTTATCTCAGATGAAGAGCTTTTCCCTTATTTCCCAATACTTGTGTTCAAGTCAGCTAGCAAGGCTTCAAGTCTTCATCTTTTTTAGTCTACAAATCAACTTTACTATATTGCTCATAGCTATTAAGGAAACACCTGTCAACAGCAAAAGACTGACTTTGCAGCCAGCAAAGTTATAAGTGTTTTTTGTAAGTATTTCTGTGTTTGGAAATGCTGGAGCCCCTTTCAAGAATAAAAAAGCACCACTGAAAGTAATTTGCAATGGAGGTGCACAGAGCATGGTGACTTCCCAGACTCTTACTTATTGCTTATGTTTGATGCTACCAGTCACCTTCCTTCTATCCTTTAGCAGATGTCACAAACACATGGGGAAATAGTTTCCTTTTTTGTTTTCTTTGCCTCCTTTTTCTGATTCTTGAGCTAACATTAGTGTATTGAAATAAGCTTGGTTGTGCTGCCTTGCTCTGGTGTTCCAGAATTTTATACTGGCTTTTAAAATATTTTTAAAAGTAGTGCAACAAGGTATTTTGCTGTTCCTGTACTTCAGTTCATGTATCTCCAACTTGTTTTATTATAATACAAAAGTTTTAATGGAAATATTAGTCATATTTTTAATTGGAAAAATAAGCAATGTTTATGATACAAATTAGGTACTCATGGTATTGCTTTATATCAGATGCTCTCGATGCAGTTTTTATACTGCCATCATTAGAGAAGTATCAGACTGGTGAACCTCTTAAGTAGAGAACATGAAGAATAACACCAAAGAAAGGCAATACTAATTAACTTGCTTATTATAGCTGTCTTTCTGTAAGAAGATTTCAGATCTAAGTTACTTCCATGTAAAGTATCAATAGGAAAGTCACTCTGTTGACTTCATGTGGTACCTGGATCTTTTTCAAGAAAATGGTTTTGAAAATATTTGAGGAGCTTTTTGGGCTTTTTTGCAGTTTGGTCGACTTCTGTGTTGTCTTTGTGTGTGTGTTTAGAGAGAGGATGAGGAAAACATAAGGGAAGCTCAGTATATAAACATCTTTCTTGCTATGATTTAATTGCTGGAATAACTTCTACTACATATTAAGCAGGAACCAAAAAGGAAGCATATGTTATAATTCCATCTGAGTTCTGCTGCTGTGGAGTTTATTAATTTTTATTATTTAAAGATATTCTGTCTCTAGCAGTAACCTCTCCCCTTCTCTGTATCATTTTTATAGTCTGTTTGTGAAGTCAAATCACATAAATGTGTGCATGCTTTTCTGACCTAGAACTAATTAATCAAATCACTAAAATAACCATTGCTTTAGCACAGCACAGTGTTAGGACTCCAGGTTTTGGATATGTATTTGCTTCAAGAAGTCCTCAAGAAATGCATAGAAAATGTGTTTATGTGATACCATTTAGTTGTTTGGTGTAGTTTGATGAAGCATCATTTAAAAATAACATGTTAACAAAAACAAATTGTCCAGCATTAAACTGAATTGCACATCTGTTCTCATTGACTTTCCCAAAGTTTCATTTTGGTCTGCTGCTAAAAGGCACTTATTTGTCAGAGCTGTCTGCCAGAACACATTTAAATGATTTGAAAATAGGATTTGCGGAGTGGCTGTAAGAGAGGTGAATTAGTTCTGTGTATGGCAGCGGCAGATTGGCCTAGCAGACTACTTTTGACCCAGAAGGATCCTGAGTCACCATAATCTGTTCTGTGGGAGATGGAAAGCAGTATGACCTGGCTCTTGGACGCACTTTCAGCAGTCGTGAGAAAACAGCCTGTGGGCTAAGTGATGCTATGGTTCTCCATGCTGTTCCTGGTCTTGTGGGCTGTGGTGCTGCAGCAGATGGTTCTTGTCCAGTTGGGTGGATTTGACATATCAGAGCAAGGTAAGCACAGGAAAGGCACTTGGTTGAGGGGAAGAGGGGAAGGAATGAAAAGAGACAATCAGGCCATGTTTATTTTCTCCTTTTTCTTTGATGTTTTTTCCTTTCTATCTTTAAATTCTGTATAAATATATATAAATATCTTAACAAGTAAACAGTAAGACCATTTTGGTGGGGGAGGAGGACAACAAAAACCTACTGTTAATGTTTCCATACTCAGTTAATGTTCTGACATTCTTTTGGTATTTACTTGGAGAATCCTCAATTGTGTTCATAAACTCTTTGTCCATGAACTTCTCAAATGTGTTAGTAGCTAAAATGAATTAATAATAGCTTTGTAGCGTCACAGAACATAAATGGGAAAGCCAGAAAAAAAGCCTGGAAGTTCTTAAACATCCTTGTTCTTTTAAATATAGTCTTTTCGGTATTTAAATACAAGACTTTCTACATCCATAAAATCTGGCTTCTCAGGACTTGTGTTTGAGGAAGTATAAAAGCTAACTTACAAAATACTTTATACTCATTTTATAAACTATTATGAAAAAAGTAGTAATTTTATTCCTAAGACTTGCTATAATATTCTTGACAAATGGGCCAGACATACTTAAATATTACTTTTTGCAGCCACTGACAGAGACATAGCTCTAGCTTGCAGCATTCATCTTCTGGACTGGGCAAAACTTCTGTGCAAGGAACAGCTATTTTTACCTTGTTTAGACAGAGTTTGGTGGAGGGAGAGTTTTGTTTTGAGCTTTTTAGGTAGTTTGTGATTTTAAAGTGGGAATTCTAGTTTCTCAGCAGTGCTTGCTCTGTAATTATTGTCATTGATAGCCTGGAAGCATTTGGTAATATTTTGATTCCTTTAGAGAATCTCCAAGTTCCAGAGAATATCAGCTTGAGAAATACAGATAAAATCTATGCTAAGACTAGTCAGGTTCTTTTTTTAAAAAATTTTTATTAGCTATAAATACTTGACTGTCTGCAGACTTTTTCACCACTATGCATCTAACACAATCAGTTATATTGCCGTGCACGTTTAAAAGATCTATTACTAGTCTGCTCCCAGGCACTAATAAAAATATATTAACCCTCTGATCAAATTTTATTTTTTTCCTCATTTTCTTTCTAGACAGTTTATGGTTCCACAGGATTCTTTCATTCACAGTCATGATACACTGTTAATAGGCTTTAGTATCTTGTCAAGCAGAAGTCTCAGCTATCTTTTGAACAGCTGTACATGTGGCAAATACATAGCACTGGGACTTCTAATACAGCTGTAAATGTGGGGTAATGGGACAAAATTTGTTTGACATATTGCAGTTGTTTATACATAAACTTAGCCATAATAATAAGATATATATATGCCAACAAAAGATTGTTTGTATAAACTTGGTCTTACTCTATTTTAAACCTGTTGAATTTGCATATTCAAACTTATCTGGAAGGGAGAAGAAAATTAGCACTCTATATGGTCATATCACAGGGATGTGAAAAAGTTGAGAGATGTGGATAAGAAAGAGTAGTGTATTTACAACTAGTATAATTCATTATACTAATATATACTAGGGAAAAGATTAGTCAAAAAATTCTAAATCTTCCATAATTTACTGCTTCCCAATATGTTATCTAAAGAGGGACAGGTTATCTTTGGAGCAAACCAGCCCTCTACACCTTTTTCTCTTATTACCTGCCTGGCAGTCTAACTTTCGGCAGTGTTAACTGACTGAGAGCCTGAATGTATTCATTCCTTTACAAGGAATTTACTGAATAGCTAGATCATAATAATTCCCCATGTTTTCAAAAAAGACAAGGGCCTAAGGAAAATCAAGAAACGTCACGGCTCCTTACCAACTCACCTGTCTCATTCCCTTTCTGGGGTCATAAGATGTGCCAGATATACAGGTGCTGAGTCCATTTGTAAGGGAATCTATTTTAGACTATTTTTAGGAGACAGTTTCTGTGTAGAAATGACAAGTTTCCTGAACTTCTCCAAGGCACAGACTGAGAAAAGAACAAGTCTGTGCTGGTGTCCGTTCCTGAAAAGAAGTGTTGTTTTTCTTCTGGCTAGCCATTACCTGGCTGAGCTTATTCCAACATTCTTGGGATGGGGGTGGGTGGGAAGAATTGGAAAAAAATGCTTGCAAGTCAGAAGTGAAGTATTTACTTACCTGAGTGGGACTGCTCACAACTGACAATCAAACACTTGATGAAATAACTTGCCAGTTTGAGATTTTTAATCTCTACCTTTAGCTTTCCATCTGTAAAACTGGGAGAATAATACTTATTTAGCTCACAAGGATATATGACATTTTCTTCATTAATATCTTTAACGTCAGATGGTATTCTTGCACAAAAGCCTTATAGAATCCAATAATTGTTTTTGAGAAAGAGATCTGGTGTACCTATTGTAATTTGTATCAATCTAGAGCTTATTTATACCTGCATAAGTGATGCCCAAAGTAGATGTGAACTTAAATATGAAAGGAAGCAATGTAGCAGTAAATAAACCAAATTTGCATAACTCATAATGCTCATGGGTTATGTGCTTAAAAAAAAAAAGAAAGAAATTCCAAGATCTGAATTATAATTTTATTGAAGACATGCTTTGAATGTTTTACCATATAGTATATGATTCTAGATATTCTGTTAGCTGAACAGTAGATCATGTGACTGGGTATGAGGATGGTAAATGTTACCATATTGTTTTATTAGCCATGCTTTCAGGGAATGTCATGATGATGATTTGCAATTGGTAGTAGAATTGCTGAACTAGCATGAATAATAAAAACTCTGCTCACATTGAAGCTTTTGCAGATTAAGGTTGGTCTGAAAGACATGGCGTAGTATGGTATTTTTTTAACACCTCAGTACAATTTGCAAATTTTTTTTTTTTTTTAACCTCTGGATTGTGTCACAAAATATGGGCTTTATGGAATGAGAGCTTTCAGCTGACTTCTGAAATGAATGGGAAACACTGGAGATAAACAAGTAGCTGTAATGGAAGGTGGAGTTCTTATACAGTAATGCCTCGTATCAGCCTCTTGCAATTTCCAATAAACAAAACTAATCTGAAACTAATCATGATCTGAACTTTCTGCTTTGAGTTCTATGTCTTTCCCTCTGTCTTGGCATGTTCCTAATGGAGCATGTGTGTCTTTTGCTGCTGCTTGTCTCTGTCCTTCACCATTTCTTCATCTGTTCCTACTACCTGTGGGCTCTCTTTTAAGCTGAATTAGGGGAAGAGAGAAAAAGTTAAAAAAACCCCAAACCACAACTGTGTAGTCCCCTTAGCTCTTTTTACTTCTATCTCTTCTGGCCAAACTTGACTTAATTTTGATGTATGTCCACAACATGCCTCACGTGGACAATTCTACTGGTACAGTGAAATTTGAATAGCAAATGAAGCAGACTGAGCTCATGGCTAGTGAACACAAAGAAAATTTGCTTTTTCCTGTTTGACTGCTGCAGATATGCCAAATTCTCATTCTTCATCCTAGCTACAGCTGGATATTTGGTTGTCACTGGGAGCCAAAGGTGGGCTGGCAGCTGCCCAAATGAAAGCTCTACCCTGCACATGTATTTTAGACAAGTTCAGACAAAAGTTTGCTATGACTTTGACTTTGACCTTAGGATGGAAGTGACAGGGCTTTCTGGGAAAGCCTGATGAAGAAGCTGGGCATAACTGTACAGCTGCAATACAGCAATACTCTGCATACAATTTAATTATCATAATCTGTAGTGACAACCCCTAAGATAGTGCATTTCTTTGCTTGAAAGTTAACGTAAAAAAAACGGTTTGTCACCGGAACGGAACAAAGCGGACTTTCCAAACCTCAGAATATAATGTAATTATTGAAAATTAATTGTAACACAATTATGTGTGGGGTACTTTTGCAGTATAGACAACTCTGAAAAGTGGAGCACTCCTAAAGATGAAGAGGAGGAGTCTCACTAGTGCTGTCAAGCATCTCAGCTATGTAGGGATGTATGGCAAGTTTCAAAAGCACAGGTGTCACTCAGGTGCCAAGGTCCTATTGCAGGTTGGCAGTAATTAGCAGCTGGCCTAACTGCTTACTTGCCATTAAATTATGCCTTTGTTGTTAATTCTAAATAGGGTCAATAATGCTGATCACCATAGGCCCCTGTGAACATTGTTTTGGTCTGTCAGACCATGGTCTGCTCTTAGTAGTAATATTGTAGAGTCCTTAATGAACTGCAACTTTGTGAATGTCATGGGAGAGTGCTGCTGTCCAGACTCCTCTGCTAACCTGCAAGTCAGTCCTAGGGAACAACCCATTCTTAGTTTTCCAAAAGGACTCATTTCTTTTATACAGTTCTATAGTTTCAAAAAAAAAATTGTATTTATACTAGTCTAATGGGTTTGTTAAAATGTCTCAATTTCATGGATTTGTAATAGTAAACATGCTCTAATACATTTTTAATTAGTTGATGAAAATTAAATGATCAATTTCAGATTATTTTTTGCAATACAGATGAGCAGAATAATCAAACATTAATTATTGAAGAAGATTTTACTGAGAAGCCTTCTGCTGAGCATGTTATACTGCAGATGTGTGACAGGGAAAATAAAACTTCTCTTTATGCTACTTCAACTCCAAAACAGGTAAACTGTACCTAAATCACTTGCCATATAGTTCCTAAGCATAAACTGCAGGTGACCTTTCCAAAACAAGTCCCATCTTTCTCCTGTGAACTGTGTTTTTTAGAATTGGAGGAACCCTCCTTATCAATATTTAATTAACACACAGATACAAAATACTTGTTCCATATATTTTTTTCTGTGGTTCTGCTTTAAGGAGCAGATACATTTTAATTGCCTTACTTGTATACAGAAACACAGTAGTTCAAGATTTATTTAATATACATCTGACATTACAGTCTATAAAATTGACTAGTTTATAGTGGGTGGTAATCTCTTTTATGGTGCAAGATTGGTTGCAAACCCCCTTTTATTGCAAATGCTGGCAATAGATTTTAGTTTTGGGTTTACCACCTTGTTGATTCCCTTTGCTTTCACCTCAACTTTCCTGCTGTTGGTAGTTGACTGTCAGTGCAGCTCTACATTGCTGTTGGTTTTCAAAATCATCTGAGGAAAGAGTGTGTTTTGCTTCATTTGGACATGAGGAATCATAGTACGCATACATTGGCAAGGGATTAAAGAAGTTAGAGTCTAAATGTCAAATATGAAGATTTTCGCTTGAGCAAAAAATCACCTGCTGTCCACTAGGACAGCCACATAAAAAGCATTCAAGTATGAGCAATCTGGCTAAACCATTGCCAGAGAATTTAAAGTGTTTTCTGAACTGAAAACTGTTGTACTGGATAGTCAGAGAGCTGAGCCATCCCCAGGTGAACTTGGAAGCATCCAACCTAAATATGAAAAGGAGAGTTAGCTTCCAAAATAAATTATTAGGAGTAGACATTTGTAGTAGATAAAGCCAAATATGTTTTCCCTCTTCTGTTTTTATATCAACAGATGATGGAAGTTACTTAGTTTATACTGTAAATGTTGGAATGTGATAGTCAATCAGAGTTGTCACACCTGTGTTATGCTTTCCTGGTTGTCTAGACATTCCAGCTTCCATTCATCCCTGCGGATCTGAATCCATCGCCTGTGCTTAATACTTATGTCTGTTGAAAAAAGTAAATACTCCTCCAAGTGGTCTGTCATGTACATGCTCTTCTAACTTCGAACAGGCCTTTAATTCTCTTAGGTTATATGAAGTATGTTGGTGTCAAGATAGAAAGATTACTTTCAAGGAATCAGGTGTTCATTCTCTGAGATTTTTTTTAAATAGACCTACCCATACATCTCCTGCTGTTTTCAACTACATCAGAGTGAAGAAGTGTGTATTTGTGATTATGGTACCGCAAGCTTTTCAAACATATCTGTGAAAGATGCTATCCAATTTGCTGTAACGATTGTCCATTTATATGTCCTTCTTTGTTGCAATATGGCTTGCAACAGCTAACTCAATTTCCTTCTCTTGAAAATGAATCTTATTCCATCTTCAAAAAGATTAATTTATTCTTTGTACTTGAAACACTGTTACCACAGTTCACTCCTCTTTTCTGTACCTCAGTCATCTGTCATCTTTCCAAAGCTTCAAAACTCTCAAGAGTACAGTGCACATTAGATGTAAGAAGAATGCTGTCTTGGTAAGATTGACCTGATCAGGAAAATTCCCTTCTTTTCTTCTCCTCTCACCTGAAATGACTCCTTCAGGAAACATCCAATCCTTCTGTAGCTCAGTGGATCAAAGGGCTATATTGTTGGATCTTAATCACATATGAATGGCTCCAGAAGGGATCAGAGGCCAAAACCAGTGCCAGCATCCATAGAGAAAACGTAAACCTCTATTTGGTCATTCAGTGAACTGTGTCACTCTAGGCTTGACCTCTGCTTCTTTGCACAAACTTCCTTCTGCAGGAAGGTGGCCTAGATCCTAAAATATATAAATGCTAGTACTTATACGGAGAGGGATTATTTTACTTAAATTGTTTGATGTCCCTCTACTAATTTTTCTCCTCGCAGTTTCCTGCTTCTGAATATCCTCAGCTTTAAGTACAAACCAGGATTCAAAATGTTCCAGATTTATCTGTCTCAGATACAGGCATGGTCTATATCACTGCAGTATCACAGTGTCTTGCAATCTTTAGTGTTTTTAAAAGAATAATAAAATAAAAAATCCCACAAACTGCTGTTAGCTGGGAGAGGTGTTGCCCTCTTGTCTCCCCTCTGGTTTTGGAAAGGTGGCTGTTGTGAGGTTAGTATCATGCGGCCAAGCCCAGTGCACTATGGAGAGGTCTGAACAGTAGCTGTTTCTACCAGTAGAAAGAAATAGCCTTAAAATATGTTTGAATGGGCAATTAGTAATTAAATTAAATAGTACTATTCCCTCACAAAGAATACTTTTAAGAAGGAATCTACAAGCTTTTTGAATTGTGCCTGTTCCAACCAGTTATTATTTCCAGCAGACAACTCCTGTTTTACTGTCCCTCCCTTCTCCTCACTTCTCCATGCAGTCAGTCATTCACTAGTTCAGTTAGCACAGGTGTGTGATTACAAATGAACTTGAATCTAACTTGTAGTGGTAAAAATGTACTATGCAAAAGTATGTGCCAATATCAACGTATAAGACCATAGATGTGTTTTCTTTCTATAAAATGGGTTTCTGTTGCATTGGATGTGTACGTATCTCCACTGATTGGGACTGGAGATAGGTAGATGAACTTTTTGTGAAAAAAACTTACTTGAAGTGTTTTTACTTCTTTATAGCCCATCAAGATGTTGGGAGTGCTTAATGAGGTGAAACAGTATTAGATATGACATTAACAACACGTACATCTGTATTTCTCCTCTTGCTTCAGTTAGACATTTTTGTGCAGACATTTTAATGATAATGTCACTTTTCCTTTTTATATGATACAAATTGAGATGTTCTTCTTGCCTCTAGACTAATGTGTAGTTGATGTCTCCAGTGTAGCTAAAGTACAATCCTGTATCTTTCTTATACTGTTGTATCAAGCGTAAATTACATAACTAATAATAAACTTACTGACATCTCTGAATGTTAGTGAAAAGAAGATAGAGAATGAGAAGTTGTGTGTCACCCAGGATATCTGTGCATGAACACAAATGTTGTTGTTTATTGAGTTATCTGTCTGTTACTGCCATGTTTTAAAATGTCATCCTGGAAAACAGGCGAGGTGCCTGAGGACTGGAGGAAAGCCAATGTCACTCCAGTCTTCAAAAAGGGCAAGAAGGAAGGCCCGGGAAACTACAGGCCAGTCAGCCTCACCTCCATCCCTGGAAAGATGATGAAACAGCTCGTTCTGGACATCATCTCAAAGCATCTGGAGGAAAAGAAGGTTATCAGAAGTAGCCAACATGGATTCACCAAGGGGAAGTCATGTCTGACTAATCTGATAGCCTTCTACGATGGCGTGACTGGACGGATAGATGAGGGGAGGGCAGTGGATGTTGTCTACCTTGACTTCAGCAAGGCTTTTGACACTGTCTCCCACAGCATCCTCATAGGCAAGCTTAGGAAGTGTGGGTTGGATGAATGGACAGTGGGGTGGATTGAAAACTGGCTGGCAGATAGAGCTCAGAGGGTTGTGATTAGTGGCACAGAGTCTAGTTGGAGGTCTGTGACAAGTGGTGTTCCCCAGGGGTCGGTACTGGGTCCAGTCCTGTTCAACATATTCATCAATGACCTGGATGAAGGGATAGAGTGTACCATCAGCAAGTTTGCTGATGACACAAAACTGGGAGGGGTGGCTGACACACCGGAAGGCTGTGCTGCCATTCAGCGTGACCTGGACAGGCTGGAGAGTTGGGCAGAGAGAAACCTCATGAAGTTCAACAAGGGCAAGTGTAAGGTACTGCACTTGGGGAGGAATAACCCCATGCACCAGTACAGGTTAGGGGCTGACCTGCTGGAAAGCAGCTCTGTGGAAAGGGACCTGGGAGTCCTGGTGGACAACAGGATGACCATGAGCCAGCAATGTGCCCTTGTGGCCAAGAAGGCCAATGGCATCCTGGGGTGCATCAAGAGGTGTGTGGCAAGCAGGTCGCAGGAGGTTAGCCTCCCCCTCTGCTCTGCCCTGGTAAGGCCGCATCTGGAGTACTGTGTCCAGTTCCGGGCTCCCCAGTTCAAGAAGGACAGGGAACTGCTGGAGAGGGTACGGCCGAGGGCTACAAAGATGATTAGGGGGCTGGAACATCTTTCTTATGAGGAAAGGCTGAGGGACTTGGGTCTTTTTAGTCTGGAGAAGAGAAGGCTCAGAGGGGATTTCATCAATGCTTATAAATACTTAAAGGGAGGGTGCCAGGAGGATGGCACCAGTCTTTTTGCAGTGGTGCCCAGTGATAGGAGAAGAGGTAACGGGCACAAACTTGAACGTAGGAAGTTCCATCTAAACATGAGGAGGAACTTCTTTACTTTGAGGGTGGCAGAGCACTGGAACAGGCTGCCCAGAGAGGTGGTGGAGTCTCCGACTCTGGAGACATTCCAAACCTGCCTGGATGCCATCCTGTGCAACCTGCTGTAGGTGACCCTGCTCTGGCAGGGGGGTTGGACTAGATGATCTCCAGAGGTCCCTTCCAACCCCGGTGATTCTGTGATCCAGTGAAGAAGGAAAACCAAACAAATTAACTGATCAATCATGTACTGTGAATAATGAAAAGCAAATAATTGAACTGTTCATGTTTACCTTTTAGGTTAGAAAATTCATTGTGCAAAGTAAATGACTGTGTGTTCACAGAAATAAGGATTGGTTTATATGTGACCTGTGAGTGTACAGACTATATTAGCAGAACAGTATATCTTCAAAAATATTTTCATTGGCTTTTTATCTTCATATACTCTATCCATAAATACAGACAAAGCTAAAAGGGAAGGAACTTAGTGTTTTAACTAATACTTCTGGTAAAATTCATAACATTTGCATATGTTAACCTTTACTACAAAATGGAATATACAAATCCTACTAGAAACGTTATGGTGTTGCATGTGTTTTGTATAAAATAAGCAGAACTGCTCTCTTCCCTCTCCCAAGAATAGCTGAAGATCCAATCAGGCCACCAGCCAGTGGATTTTTTTTTTATAGGATCCAGTACTACTTGTTTGTCCTGTATTTGTCTTTAATCTAAACCCAGTTGACTGCATTTATACCTTATTTTTACTGATAGCTGCTGTTGATGCATTTTAACTCTTATCAAGGGAACGAATGAATCATTTTTTGTTTCCTGAGACAAATGTTCACCTTGATTTTTTGAGCATTGTGCACTTTTCAGTATGCTCTGCTTCAAGCACCCTCAAGTCCGCTTGCAGATTTAGTTTTTTTTCTAGTTGGCAAACATCAAGCCGATACATTACCAGCTGGGCTGAAATTTTTTTTTAATATGATGTCATTTCTGCTATGATGGATAAGACATGTTTAGAAGCAGGATGTTTTATTGNNNNATTGAACATATTTTTAGCTGTGGGGTTTTTTTATATATTCAACTCCATGACCTCCTTGCAATGGTTTCTTCTTTTTCTTTGAAATCTGGATCACTGTAATGTTGAAAACTGAGTCCCTGAGCTGGAGATTGAGAAATATTAAGTAGTCTGTTGCTAGTTATCCCCTTCTCATGCCACCCACTGCCTAAAAGGCGTAACAAAATTGTAATACTAAATCTAACTGGAAGTGTCAGGTGTAAAATCACAGTATAGTGCTACTTTCAGACTACAGAAATATAGCAACTCAAATGTATTTTGGGTGCTTATAGCTGAAAGATGTTCTATCAATTGTTTTATCGTCTTTGTGTTTTGGAGCTGCACAGGCTGTCATGAAATAACACTAGATACTATACCATACATCTTGGCATAGAAATGACAGAATAGTTTAATCATATCGAACCTTTCAGTTACTGCCCTACAAATGACTATTTGTTCTTGATGAGTTTCTCATTCAAGTAACCCTCAACCTTATAAAATACTAGACTCATACTGAAACCTACGCTTTATAATGCCAGATTTTTTCACATTTTCAGTTTATACAGTTAACTTCTATCAAGTTTAAAAATAATGCTTTAAAAGAATCAATTTCATGGTGAATGCATCTAGTCAAACAAGTCATTTAAACAACATCTTACTCGTGTAGCAGACTTTTACAAGTAACTGGGAGTTTTACAAGCCTATGTTTCAGACAGGATAATTGGTTATTTCTTATATGTGAGTTTGGGACTTAAACTCATTAACTTCAATATACAAAACCTTTCCTGGCCTGGTAATTAATTAAGGTCTTTTTAGCCGTAGTCATATTTAGTAGTTCATTATTAAGAAGTGGTAAAATGGTGCAAATTTCGAGTACATTCTCAAAAAGCTAGTGATACACTATAACCTTTTAGTTTGCCACTAGTGGTCAGCAAACTTATCATATGGTGATTTCTAATGTAAAGAAAACTCAATTAGTAATTGCAAATGTGCAGAATTGAGACTTATCTTGAGCACTGAACCCCAAAATTTAAAGAGGTGATTATACCTTCATTAGACCACAATTTTAAATAGGTAGGTTATTCTGTAAGGTGAGTGGAGAGAAGAGTGCTTAGAAAAATCTGTTTCACGAAGATATTTTAGTCAAATGTTATTAATCTTCTCATCTGCTTAAAAACTTAATGTCATCTATATATTTGCTATATACAATTTCCTTTCCAGTGAGAAGCTTACCCAAGATTTAACACTAGGACCTGATGGTAAAACTGCAAGTCAGATTCAGAGGTAGAGGGAAGAAGTTGCCTGTTAGCCTGCAGAACCCGGGTTTCCCTTTCTGCTGGAATCACTTGACAAATGCCTGCTTTTGTTTTTCATTGATATAATCATGAGAATTGGGGCATCACCATGACACAAACTTCCTGCCTTCTGGTGCTTTTCTTCAGAAGAAATTTGGCTTTTCAGTGACACTGTTAAGGCACTCCACAGTAGGCGTACAAGGACAATCCTTAATTCACTTAATCACAGTAACAATAGCTTTATTACAGATCCTGTTTTAAGCATCTTCACTATTATTATCAGTATCTCTCCTTCAAGGAGACCATAAGTTTTATAGATGCTGTCTGTCTGTCCTATAATTTGGGCATTCTTTGGAGAGGAGTGTGGTTTCTTTGAGTATGGGTTTTTTTTATGTGAAGGTTGATATCCTGAGATATCAGTGTGATCTTTCTTCTTTTATGTGTATGCAACTCTTGATCTAGTGCCTATTATTTCATCTTTTTCTTAAAGTGTGGGTCAGGATAATGTAGGGCAAGTGGTATCTTGGTGCAGTGAGTGAAGAATATTCATTACTCTTTTGCTTGTCCCTTCCCACGGGACCTTTTTACTAAAAGACTTCTCAAACTGGTAGAATTCCCTACTACAACTTATGGTAATGGAAGGAATAATGCTGGAGCTTGGAAAAAGTGAGATTCTAGCCTATTACCTTTAAGTCAAAAGAACCTGTGAGTTTGGAAGCACTGGTGCTTCAAGAGGCCTGGACCTAGAAAACCCAAATCACAGATTTACCTCTACTAACTGGAGGGCGAGGAGGAAATCCTCAGAAACAGCTCCCACAGAAGTCCCTGGCACTGGAGGAACTGGGGGGTCACAGAGCCCATGGTGTCCTGGGAGCCAGGAACTGAAGCTGGCGGTGCCAAGTTCTCTGGGAGCACTTTTTGCTTCAGAAATATTTTACATTAGCTTTTTCCAAAATGGATTTATTTCACAGTTTCTGCTTTTGAACCAGAAATGGTTAATTGCAGCTAGTTATGGGCTTCCATTGCTTCTGTGTGGAGTCTGCATAACAAATATTCCTATCAGCAAAGGACTTGAAGGGAGGTTGAAACCCTGCTCTGTACCTGATACGGAACAAGTGGAATAGGCACAACTACTGTCTGATCTTCTGTGCATGAGAGCACACGTCTTGGAGAACCACAGCTACTGCTGAATAAATGGCTTTTCTTTGTGTTCATACTGGCTTGGAATGGTTTCACCAGTGTAAATGTGGGGAACCAACCAGAAAGCCCTTAGAAATCCTATTCTTTGCTGTTGATACAAGAATACATGTCCATACAGTGTTTTGGTGAATATCTGCAGTCTATTTAAACAAACAAACAAACAAAAGCTATGAAAACTCTGAAAGGCTCTGAAAGATATCTGCTTAAAAGTCTTGAGTGTTGAATTTCTACTAGTTTGTATTCCTTAAACTATTTAACTGAAGATGTAACAAAAAAACAAACCTGAGTGAGAAAGGGTAGAGAGATGAGTGGTGGTATAGTAAAAGCTTTTGATAGGTTTCTTGTAAAATTTTCTTTGGATATGCTCCTTTATTTTTAACATATTTGGGCAATGATTGCAATTTAAGCAAATTATCCTAAGTTTAAATTGATCTTGAATTCAATCAGTTATTTTAGGATATCTTAAGAATATATTTGGATATGCTAAGAATAAACTTGTATAGAAAATTGTCCTTATATGCAGTAAATTGGTGTTTTTATGTCTATGTAGTATGTGGGGGGAAAAAAAAAAAGTGATTTTTAGATGTCCTCCAAATATCTGACTTTAACCAGGGCTAATTTTCAGCATTACTAACACTTTAACTGTAAGTATGTAGCTGTCAGACAGTATCTGTTGCAACCCAAAGTACTTTGGAAAACACAGTGGGTAAGAGAGAAAGCAATAGGAACAGTAACTTAAAGGGTTAGTTGTGGGGTGAAAATGTACAGTCCAATACAGAGAAATTACAGGTTAATACTGCATTTGAAAAATCTGCTATCTGATTTCTACTTCTCTCCTGATTAATTCTTTGGAATAAATTAAAAAATTAAAGCTGTAGATATTGAAGGAAAATGGTTTTTTACTGTGCTTTCATTGCATGCTTTTTTGTACAATGCCTTCTCTGTTCTAATTATTTCACTCGTCACTCAAGAAGGGATGCTCACTTTGGGGGTTGGATATTGTGAGCCCCTGTCTTGGTTGTCCAGCCCAGCACTGGTTCTATGAATCTTCATCTGGAATTCTGGTTTTCTCTATATAGATATGCTGCTGCCATTCTCATGTTATCTGTATGTCTTCCAGTTGTAGAAAAAGCACATGCTTATATAAACAGAATATGCTGGGTGAATGAGACATAGAATGCAAACTATAGGTGTATGTTTTTGGCAGTTACCTGATTCTTACTATTTCTTTTGAACAGATTAACAGAATGTAACCAAAGAAATCTAATACACTGCAGTACATTGTTGCATGGTAAAGACTTGCATGAAAAGAACTGATAGATGCTAGTAGCTCCTCAAAGCCTGTCTTTGCTTTCATCCACATACATGCAAATCTCAGTAGTATATTTGCACCCTCAGCAGTTTTCTGTCCTCATTCTCATCAGTCTTATTTGTTCCATACCCATCATTACATGACTGTATGTATCCGTATTAAAAATACTTATCCATTTAAAAAAATCTTCCACTCTCTCCATCTTGATAGATTATGCAATATTTTATAATTTACAGTAAGCACCCCTCTGTATTCTTCTTCCAGCTCTTTAGCTTACTCCCCTTTTTCTTGTCTCACTTGCATTTGACAATACTGCATGCTCTCTGTAACGGCGTGTCTATGCTGATTTGCCAGGCATCCTATTTCTTCATTCAGAACAGTTAGGCATCTTCTTTAAAATACATTTCTTTCAGCAGTCACTTGCAATCTGAAAAGGGTAGCGTCTTGTGGCCACTGAATATAGTATCTGTTCCACAAACCACTGTGTAAATTATTTTGTGGAATATGTGTGTGAGTGACTGTATTCCTTTTTGTAAAGACTTACGAGCCAAAAATATTGGCCAGGTCTATTATAAAGCTAAGCACAAAACTCAGTTGGAAGCGTTTCAGATAATCTTTTGTAAAAAGCAAAATTAAAAATAAAATAAATTGGAAAGCTGTACAAACTAAAAATACTAATTTGTAAAGCATTCACCACTATCTGCGAGGAGTTGTACAAAAAGGCTTCTGATGGTTTTGAAATCTTGCCTGGAGAAATTGCTTACCCTACCATCACACAGAAATACGGAAGACGACAGTCTTGGGTTTTATTTTGGTTTTACTTCAGCAGGTCATACTTTAAAGCCCCCAAAAAAGCAGATCATTTACATAATTCTGATTACCATAATATGTATTTAATTGATTCATTGCAAATTTTTAACATCGTGCATACAGACTTTGGATTCAGTGGCACATAAAAGTCAGCCGGCAATAAATATTTAACATCAAAGAACTAGAATTTAAGAGCATTTCAATGGTTGATAGTGGTGTTTAACCTCAAACTAGTGTTCTGGGAATAGCCCTGTGCATAGGTTGCTATGGAGGTCTCCTCCAGACCACAGCATATCACCACCCCTTTGCATCAGCTGAGGCACTTCCATTCCCCTCCCTGTTGCGTAAGAGGTATTCCATATGGAGCCAATAAATACGAGGTATAGGTGTTTTTAGGAGTGCTTACCAGACATAGGTGCATTACAGGGATCCCTCTAGACATGAATGAGGTCACTGTTATGAAAAAGCATATGAGCAGGCATGTGTGAAGAATCGTCAGTGGTGATTTAAGCAATGGGTTCTACTCTATGCTTAGTAGGTCAACATTTGTGGTTTCTATTTAATTTGCCAGAATGTCCTTTCTTTTGTTTTCTGTTTTCCTTTTTTAGACATGACACTTTATTCTCTAATACCATCCTTTTCCTTATTACAACTGTTGAAGGCTTTTTTTTTGTTTTGTTTTTTTTAAACTCTTCTGTAGCAATATAAATATACTCTGAGCCTCTAATTATGGGGTTTTTTTTCTATGCCACCTGCAAGCATTTTACCTTTTTAGCTGCACAGTTAATTTTCTTGAAGTTACTCATTTAATGTAGTTTCCCTTTTTAAAACTTAATGCTATGTGATGGACTTTTGCCTTTTTCTCTTCTCCAAAGATATTGAATTTGTGCATGCTTTAGTCACTGTTACAGGCAGCTCTTCTGTTGTTCATGTACTCAGCAATCAAAATTGCCTTTCTCTCCTGGGTCTTCTAAACCATTGCTCCAAAAGGCAGATTTTTATGGTCTCCAAAAATGTAATCTCAGCATCACAGCTCAATGAAACATTTGCAATATGAATATGAGGAACCCCAATCTCCTGTTATTACTGCATTTCTTGTCCATGCAGATTTAAGATAAATGAATGAACCATTTCTTGTGGTTAATACATGGATTCAGCAAATAAGGTAATTTTAGTTTAATTCATACCTCCACCACTCACCCTCTTGCAGTAGTACATGCTTAATCCTGTAAACGTCTTTGAAAAATTCAGATTAGTGAGGATACTGAAATGGCTGTGCAGCTTTTAACTAGATATAATATAGACGTGTTATTACAGGTTTTTTTATTCCCAGCAAAATTGTTTGCTAAAACAGCAATGGATGAAAATATTTTATCTATCAAACTCCCTAAATAGAGCCTGTCATGGTTTGGGCTAGACTGGCCACTGAAACAAATGACAGATGCTCTCCCCCACCTCTCCCAGAAGGAGGGAGGAAGATAGAGAAAGAGACTTATGAGTTTAGAAAAAAACTTAACTACTTTAATGAAATATTAATAATAAAATAAATAGAAAATAATGAAATATATACAAAACCAGTATCAAGCTCCCAGGATGACAATCATGTCACCAGCAGGCACTGGGGAAGTCCCAGACTGGACACAGTGACAGAAGGGAACCGGATTCCAGATCTGGATTCAGGAATGCACAGATTAGGATTGCAGGCAGGCAGAGTCCTCCTCAAACACTGGCCATTGAAGAAAGAGGGCTGACCTTTTGATCCGTCAGCTTTTATACTGAGCATGACGCAGATGGGATGGAATACCCTGTTGGTCATTTTTGGGTCACCTGTCCTGTCCGCTCCTCCCCGCAGGTGTGACCCCTCTATGCTTTTCTGCTTCCGACCCTCCAACGGGGCAAGTAACAAAGTTGGCTGGCCTTGGTTGTTATAGCAATAAGGATAAGCAGGAGCCTCTCTGCATCCCATTCCTTGGCATAAATTACAGCTAATCAGGTCTTGTCAGTCTGAAAATGAACAGTGTCTCCACAATATGCTGTTAATTTCAGAAGTTCAATTGGTTAGAAGAGGCTTAGCTGCAAAGTAAAATTACTGAACAGAAAATTGGTTCTGTTTTACCTCAAACCAGGACAAAGTGACTGCCTGCATTTTGTATTTGTTTACAACAGATTAANTTAAAATTATGTGGATTTGTTTGTTTCTTCTAAGTTTATATCTTAAAAATTTAGCGATCCCACTTAAAAATGTAAAGCCAGTATGTAAATACATGTCTGATGTGTCAGACATCTGAAGCATGTTTGAGTCTTTATATTTTGCTTTGGCATTCATGAACAGACAGAAAGCTTTTCACCATTTATGCAAGGGGAAGACAAAAGAGCTCCTCTTAGGAACTCACCCCTTTTGTACTAGTGCAGTTGAAGGGACCTGTGAAATAGTTACTGCTGATTATCTGATTATGCAAGAACTACCTAGGTGAGTATTCAGAGAATTTCAGCTTCCTTCAGACTTTTTCGGTGATTAGTGTGCATCCTTGTAGGAAATCTGGTAGGGAACAAGTGTGAATGATGGCCATCGGGGCAGAAAGCAACTAGAGAAACAAAAGGAACGCAGATGGAGAGCTGAGAGTATTCTAGTGGAAAACTCAACTGTATAAATGGTGTTGGGCATCTGATTGTGTCAGTCTATTTTCATGTAGTTGTTTTATCTCTTACATGTAAAAAAGGGTTCCTTTTTAAGTCTGAAAAAACTTACTTGTTTTTAGAACTGAATGACATCTTCTGAGTTAGAGCAGGGAGAAGTTATAATAAATTGGAAAGTATTCATGTCTGCAAACTTCTTTCTGGAACTTTCAAAGTAGTAGTGCCCACTTGCAAAGCTCTAGGGTTTTGTAAATGTGGTGGGTTGACCCTGGCTGGATGCCAGGTGCCCACTAAGCCATTCTATCACTCCCCCTCCTCAACTGGGCAGGGGAGAGGAAATATAACAAAAGGCTCGTGGGTGGAGATAAGGACAGGGAGAGATCAATCACCACAGCTTGTGGCCTAAGGCTTCAGCAAATTTAGCTACTAATGCTAAGCAAGTTATGCTAAACAAGTTCTATATAGGTAGTATACCAAATTGCACAACATAATGGGGGTAAATTCAATTTGGTGTCACTTCAGCTGCAGGAGACATTGCAGTATATCCCTTATAGAGATTAGTATTTAGGTTCTGATCACATATAACCATGCTAACATATCAGATACTAATATGGCACTGAGATAGCAATGTTAAAAAGTAAGTATGCTAATATTAAAATACTGGTTGTTGAAGTCCCATTTATTTCAGCTTGTGTGTTTTCTGAAATTTGTTTGAGGGGAAGTGAATGTCAAGTACCGTGCTTCGTTTTCAAATGTTTGCAGGTTGTTATTGATACTATTCTGCTTTGTTGGAAATAGATTTTAAAAGGTTTCACCTGTATCTTAGTTGCCAGAAGCAGAAGTTCCCATCTCAAAACCACCATTTTTTTTCTGATATTTGTTACTAGCAGCTTTGCTCAAAATTCCTTTCTGAAAAATAAGAAACCCTTCCTGATGCATTGTCACAGTTTAATTCTGATTTATGTGAGTTGATACAACTACAGTCAGTTTCTTCTTAGAATACATTACTAGATAAACAAAACTGCTGTATAGACACTAAGAGCTGCATAGAGATGTTGCAGGTTGTTTGGGCTTTAGAAGTCTTTTTTTTTTTTTTTTTTTTTTTTTTTCCCCCT
>VYXH01001828.1:880-12779 GCA_013397275.1 Burhinus bistriatus
TCCTGTGAGGACAGGCTGAGAGAGTTGGGGGTTGTTCAGCCTGGAGAAGGGAAGGCTCTGGGGAGACCTTATTGCATCCTTTCAGTACTTAAAGGGAGCTTATGAGAAAGATGGGGACAAACTATTTAGCAGGGCCTCTTGTGAACAGGACAAGGGATAATGGTTTTAAACTGAAAGAAGGTAGATGTAGACTAGATAGAAGGGAGAAATTTTTATAATGAGTGGTGAAACACTGGAACAGGCTGCCCGGAGAGGTGGTAGATGCCCCATCCCTGGGAACGTTCAAGGCCATGTTGGACAGGGTTCTGAGCAACCTGATCTAGTTTAAGATGTCCCTAGTCATTGCAGGGGGGGGTGGACTAGATGACCTTTAAAGGTCCTTTCCAACCCAAACTATTCTATGATTCTATGAATCGGGAGGAGAACAGTTCTTAGTTCATTTTTCTTAGTTTTCATTCCTAATGAAATTATAATGAATTACAGGACTTTAAAAGAGGAAAAGTAGGGAAAGCATCTCCTAACTACATGTTTTTTGAAGGCCGTCCGAAGTATTGAAAGGGAAGAGAACATTTGTCACGTTAACTGTTAGGAAATATATCCCAACGTATTCTACTCAGACAAGTGGAGTCAGCATCACCTTCTGAGGTGCTTATACCTGTAGATGGCATCAGACAGATAACTATTATGTGTTCTCTAAGACCTTACTGGTTGCTTTTCACTTCAAAGATAAAATGGAGTTCTGACAAAAGACTGTAAGGGCAAAAGAAGTCTTCGAAAAGATACATTTAAACTGTTCAACAATATACCTCATGTTTTTCTTTACATTTTCTTTGAATCAAATTTGTTCCTTACTGTTATTGCATCTAGGAAACGCCAAGAATTCAAGTCTTTTAAAGAAAATTGCTAAAAAGAATGACTTTAAAATGCTTACAGTTTATTCCTATACAGTAATGTAACTTGTGTAGAAATACAGGTTATTTTTAATGTGCTGTCCTCTATTTCTGTGCAGAATATAAATCTTGGGCGTATGTTCAAGAAATTGAATTCTTCAGATAAATAAATGTTACGGAAGATTTTTAAATGGGATGTATTTCTTTGCAAAAATTGGAAATCTGTACTGAAGAATACAAATTCTGATAATATGCTTGACTGAGTTCTCTTGACTCTCCAAAATGTATGCACCCTTTTAGTAAAGGAGTAATAGATAAATATATTGTATGGGATTACAGGTTGTTCAAGTATAAACTTGACACATACTGCTAATATTTTTCTGATGGTTACTTCTCATTGATTATTCTTTTTATGTACTCTATATCTTTCTGTAATGTGCATGTCACCAACCAAAAAAAAAAATCCAGTACATTCAGCATTAGTTCTAGCTAAACTTTCTTAAGCTTGGCCAAAACAGGCTGAGCTGTCTAGCTGGAATACCTTGATTCTTATCCTTTGTGTTAGCAGCTGTTTTGCTCAAGACATTTCTCATTTTGAAAGACCTGATTAGCCAGAACTAAACCGTGGTCAAACACTACTACGTGGTTGTTCCTTGGCACAGTTGCAGGATTTTATTTGCCCTGGCGCCTCCATCTGACATCCTGCTTTTCCTCACTGCAGTTCTTAAACCTTTTCTTAATCTTTTTACTTTCTTTCCTTACTGCTTATATTTGTGAAAAGAGAGGACCAAACCACTTGTCCAAAGTAGTGTGGCTGCACAGACCATTTATTAGGCCTCAGCTTTGTCCTCATTTCCAAAGGCTAGTCCCCATCCCTTCACTGACTATTGATGAATTTAGGCTTTTCTGTGTGCTGTCCTGGTACACTGAAGAATCTCTCACTCAAAAAAAAAAAAAACCCCAAAACAAACAAAAAAAACCAACCAAACAAACAAACAAAAAAAACGCCCAAAAACCCACCCCAAACTTCAGATCCGTGTAAAATTCAAATACACCAGCAAACTGGACCTTCTTGTATAAGCTTTTCCACAGAGAAGATTGTATTACTGTATGTTAAGTTCTAGTTTGCTGAAGACCCAGGATTACTACTTTTCCTGAGCTGCCACCATGGTGAGACTTAGGCCATGGAGCCTGTCTCAGATCCATGTGTTACAAAAGTTCAGTATATGCTGTTAATACAGTGATGGTCATTTCTTTGTTGCTTGTGTTGAAATTTATAAAGGAAGGCAATCTTGTACTCTAAAACCACAAGAAATCCCAGTCTTCATTAGTTTCCCAATTACTGCTGGAAAGACTGTATTTAAGGTATACCATCAAAGAAGTAAAATATGTTGCAGAGTTGTGTAAGTGTTTAATCAATTTTGTTACCAGTTTGTTAAATTCCTTTTAATGATTAACATTCGTAATTGTTCTCACTTCAAGAAACATGTTAATCTTACCATGTACTCATGTTTTACTGATTTTGGAAGTTACAAACATCTATCACTTAAGGTATTGTTTTTGCAGAGAATCATTTTCTCATTTAGTTAGTTCACAAGAGACTAAAAAGGAATTTTGACATGTATTCTTTGATAATCCTCAAAACAGCTGCAAGTCTGAACATTTGCTCTCTTCTCCTTTCCTATCCTAAGTCACTATCTAATGCCACCAAAGCTAAACTTCGAGGACTGGTAATGCATCTAGAGCATAAAGCTGTTCATAAAGCTATGAATTTCATGGTGAATGAATGCATCCTCTTTAAACTCAAGCGTGAGGCATCTCCTTTGGGAGAAATGCTTCAGTGCTTGTGTAATAAATGTTATTGATGTGATTATTTTTTAAAATAATGAATCTCATTTTCCTAAAATGTTTTCTTGATGATACTACAGATTGATAGATATCTTTTCAGTTCCTTCAGTTTTGGATTTTTTTAAACATTGTTGTTTTATGAGAAGAAATAAATGAAACCCTGGAAATGGGATTTGTCATTTCTCTCCAGTTGATGCTGCTGCTATGAAAGGTGCAGTGTTGCCACTGACCTGGGTTGGGCTACAAGGAAACCCTTTGTATTACCAGTATCAAACTTTCCAGTGAGCTGGAATTTAAGTACTAATAACGATCCCATATCTGTTTTACGTCCTTATTTGTGGAGAGCCATGGACTTGGAACAAATGTAAATTCCTGTGAATAGTTCTGAATGCCACTTCAGGAGAAGAATTGAGGCCAGAAAGCAAAGGGGAGAGAGTCTAGTTCATCATTCTTCATAGACATATGTTCTTCATACAGCGTCATCGCTGTAAGGCTCCACATAGGCAAGAATTGGTAGACGGCCTGAGTGTAGAGTATTTTACCAATCCAGTGATTAGGCATGAATTTCGACCCCCAAAGAGTGGCAAGATGGAATAATAAACCTCAGAGGGAAAGGTCCCCTGGGCTATGTTGGTGATGAATTAACATTTATGCTTTGTCTTATTAAAGGATTGTATTTTTAAAAGATGTGCAGCACCTGATATGAGCTGCAAATTGCCTTATAAAATTAACAATGACATTTAGTAGAAGGATTAGTCAGTACGCGTTTTAATCTGAGTAAACATTTTTTTTGTTGTTGAATTTGGAGGGGTTCTTATGTAGGATTGTGAGAGAGCGTAGAATTCTTCAGGTTGAAAAGGTCTGTGCTCAATATAAGCTATTGATGAGATCTTATTTTTCTAGGTGTTGCTGAAGGTGTTGTATCAATACAAGGAAAAGCAGTACATGGCTCCTAGAGTTCTGCAGCAAACACTGAATTACATAAATCAAGGAGTGTCACATGCAGTCACCTGGAAGAATCTGAAGCCTCATATTCAAGTAAACCATTTTCGGGGTTTAATACTTAGATGACTCAGTAATACATTAGTCAGTCTGTTGTACAGTGTTTCTAGCCTTGGTAGGATTCAAGTTTTAGGGACCTCTGTTATAATTTGCTGGTGGAAAGAGTTTAAGCCTGTTTGGTGAAGGTTACCTTGATATGTGAGCAAAGGTAGCTAATTGGGTTTTTTGCTGTCAGTCCTTTGTGCTTTAATATATTAAGGATGACAGTGTAACAGAGCAACACACTGAATTTGGAGATGGTGTTAACCACTGAATTTATAGCATTGAATCATCTCCACATACCATTATCTAATAGCTTGCACTGTACTGTAGCTCTACCTTATTTAGATCTTTTTTGTAAGGTAGTACATAAAATCCACCATGTCCAAGTAGTTTTAGAATGTTACCGTTTTGTATAAGAAATGACAGGATGGGCAAAATCTGTGAAATACAGGACAGAATATAGAGGTTGATTTAGTAGTGCTAGCCTGTTTTCAGCTTTTTTTTTTTTTTTCTTGCAGGGAATTATTCAAGATGTTATATTTCCATTGATGTGCTATACAGATGCTGATGAAGAGCTTTGGCAAGAAGATCCATATGAATATATTCGCATGAAATTTGGTGAGAATTTGAAATCTACTCATGTTAAAATACAAACTCACCCAAAGATGGGATTTTTGTAGTGGTTTTTTTTTTTAATAGAGACGGCTTTAATATTTAAAGGGAAAAAAAAGATAAAACCAGTTTGTATTATCCAAATAACACAACTTCATATAGTTAACTTTTGGATATACTGGTGGAAATGACAGATAACGTAGGACAAGTCAACAATGACACAGGTGTTTCTGCACTTGAAAAAGTAGGTAATTTTGACAGGTACAAAGTTTTTGTTAGATAAGTCAAACAGTCCAGGTATTGCTAGTAATAATTACATGTGTTTAACATTATTAAAAGTTTATGTTTTACAACAGCTAGTATTTCAGGCCCTGGACTTTGTACGATCTTAAGGAATTTCACACATGGCATGGTTCAGAACAGATTTACTGTAATGGTAAATGAAACAGGACGTAAGCCTAGCATTTCAGACTTGTCTAATTTCACCACCTGTGGCTTGCTACTTTGTTGTTGGGGTTTACTATAAGTCAATGCAGTCCTTTAAGGCTGGGGAAGAAAGAAGATACTTCAGACTTCCTGAACAAATTCATCATTCCACTTGGATTTTTATGTGGCTAGAACAAGGAATCTTGGGAGTTTCTTATCCCTCAGGTCAGAGGCAGACCTGTAAACAGTACAAGTATTGTACAAGGCTCTGATAATCTTATGCAGAGAAATAAGAAACTAAGCATTTTTAACTCAATTGTGTGCGCTTGCCTGTACAGCAGATAACATAAATGTCAAAAATGGCTGTGTTTGCTTCTACTGTTACAAAAGATTAATGTTAAAAATAAGGAAGACATACAATTTCAAATTAGATGTGCAGAGCTGGTGATCATGAAAAAGGTGAAACATGTGTTTGGGAATCTCTAACCATTTGTTACTGTTGTTTGGTCTTGGAATACCTGTAGTAAGAAAGCATGATTAACTGCCTGAAAAGAAAGGAAAATTGTTTCTCTCATTTTGTATTAAATAATTAGGTTACTTTAGGATCATGAATGTAGTAAAGGAACAAAATTTATAGCTGTTACATGTTTACTTAATAGATGTATTCGAAGACTTCATTTCTCCAACAACTGCTGCTCAGACGTTACTGTTTACATCATGTAGTAAAAGGAAAGAGGTAAGCTATTCAAGGATTTTACTTAAATATGTTAGCTAGATTTAGCTTGTAGTCCCTGTTTGCTGAAAGAATTACTAATAAGTTTTACTTTCCTGTTCTCTATGTCCTATCATAGTACACTAAAATTTATCATTCCTCTCAAATTTATTTTGCACTGGTCTATTTGTGATTTTTATATTTGCCAATTCCCCTAGGACCTATCTATCAAGAATGTTGTGTGTTTATATCAAAGACATAAAACATTATCCAAATTCCAGATTTAGAGCAGATTATTAATAATTTTAAGCATTTCAGAGCACTGAGAATAGTACCTGAGATGGTTGATTGAAATACTTTAACTAACCTTACATGTAATCTAGGTCTTGCAGAAGACAATGGGCTTTTGTTACCAGATCCTTACGGAGCCAAACGCTGACCCTCGTAAGAAAGATGGTGCTTTACATATGATCGGTTCTTTGGCTGAAATTCTCCTAAAAGTAAGCATGACAAATCTGGTGGTTCTTTTGGTTTTTATTTTTTTTCCTCCTTTCCGTTCTTTCACGTACAGTGTCTTAGAAGTAATGAGAGTCGCTCTTTGAGTTACAAGTTTTGGAATCACTGCCAGTTTTTTTTTAAAGTTGTTGAATCTAATTGGTTTTTGTTTTGTTTTCAGCTTAATTACACAAGTTTTATTAGGTCATGTTCAAGTTCAGATGATTGTTTTAAGTTCTTTAAGTTCTCTGCTTCTACTAAGAATTGCTACACCATTTCCTGTGCTACGCTTCAGTACATTCTTTTGTTTTTGTGGAAGGAAGGAAAAAAAATCCATCCAGTGAGAGGCTGTTGATTTAATGAGGTCTTTTTCTGTGTATAGAAGAGAGGAAATAAAGTGAAATTAGCAACCTTGCCCAATTCAATTAGAATGGTAGTAACAAAGATGCAGGGCATGGACTTGTGTTTGAACCATGGCTCGGAGAAGTTTCCCTGACCACTTTTGCTTTCAACACCAGACTAGTGTACTGCCAAGCAAAGGTGTCTGTGGAGTCAAACAATGACAAGAAAAAAGTGTCACTATTTTGACTGAAAATTATAAAAGTCCATGGAGGATCCAAGTTTAATTACTAATATGGGATTTCATTGTTGCTTAATGGACTTTAATAAAGGGAGAAGTTAAAAGTCTGAGGGTTTTGTTATGCTGTTCACACTTTTATATGTGACTTTTTTACTGGGTTAGAAATGCATTTTTACATAAAGTTTTAAACTGGTGTGTTTCTATTCATACCCTGACAGAAGAAGATATATAAAGATCAGATGGAATATATGTTGCAGAATCATGTGTTCCCTCTCTTCAGCAGTGAGCTGGGTTACATGAGAGCACGGGTAAGAAAGTGTTAAGATTTACTGTTAATATACACTGTCTGTTCCAACTGAAGACTTCGGGAATATTCTTTAAATTTTTCCCTCTCAGAAATGCACTCCTCTCTGCACCTGTTCTGTAATTAATTATATGCTTATTTCAGAGATTAGTATCAGTCTTTATGTGTGACTGCAGATAGCTACTGTGTAGTTTTAAAATGGCTGCAGAATTGTGTGCATAGTTTTCCGTCTGTGTCTGGTGGTATGGTCTATTTGTGTTTTGCATTTAGACTGTACTGCTCACACAAAACCTGTGGCCAAAGACGAACTTGAGATCATAGTACTGGTCTAGTGATGTCTGAAAGACAAGCCTCCCACTGGCCAGCCTCCACACTCTCAAACATCCTCATCTGTTAAAAAGTTTTACAGTAACTTTATTCAACAGTAGTTGTACTTCAGATTTAATAATTTGTGTAGGTTATGGGTATAAGAGTAGTCAATAATTCTGTTTGTAGGTTTTGTAACTCTGTAACCTCTGTTTGTCCAATATCTTTTTTTCAGGCTTGTTGGGTTCTTCATTATTTTTGTGAAGTCAAATTTAAGAGTGACCAGAATCTCCAGACAGCCTTAGAACTCACAAGACGGTGTCTGATAGATGATAGGGAAATGCCTGTAAAAGTGGAAGCTGCAATAGCACTTCAAGTTCTGATCAGTAATCAAGAGAAAGGTAGCATTCTTTTCGTAAAGCTACAGCAAGCTTTAATGGAATAGGCATCAATATTGTGATGTTCAGGGAGACTTGTTCTTTCTGATGTTAATTTACTTCTTGCAATTGTAGTTTATAATCACTTATTGTAATTTTCCAGCTGGAAAATTTTGTATTTTTTATAAATAACATAATGATTTATACTGCCCATGTTTTTTGGCATATTAATGCTGAAGCACTAAATATGAATAAAGTATGTATTGAGTTTCTTATAGTGATACTGTAGTTTTGTAAGAATGTCAATTCAAATATTTCCACTTGTTTTACAGCTAAAGAATATATTACTCCATTCATTAGACCTGTAATGCAAGCTTTACTTCATATTATAAGAGAGACTGAAAATGATGATCTCACTAATGTGATTCAGAAGATGATCTGTGAATATAGTGAAGAAGTTACCCCAATTGCAGTAGAAATGACACAGCATTTGGTAAGACTTTGTGGTGACTTAGGAAGATGTTTAGTCTTTGAAAGATTGGTATTTAAAATTAAGATAGTTGTCTGTCAGTCAGTAGCTATTGTTACTCCAGTCTGCTTAAGTGCATTGATATAGGTAGTTTTGTTCTACATTTAGACTGTTTTTTCTCAAAAGTGGCTTCATAACTTGAACTAAATGAAAATTTCTAAGAACGGTTGTAGAAATGTTTGAAAAATCTTCATACTTATTTTCTCCTGATAGTGCTAATAATGATTTTTCTGTTTTAAAATGGGAAATTACAGAGCAGATTTTTAGTAATAAAAATTGTTGTGAAAATAATGTTATGTTGTATGTAATGTGAAAATAAAATTGAATCTGCAGTTGAAATTCAGAACTTGAATAGCTGTATGTATCAAGTTGTACTAATAGTTTCAAAAGCAGAGGTCAGCTCAGTGCTTCCCTGTTAAAGGCTCTTGCCTTGGAGTTAAGACTAAATTGCTTGCCTGTCCTCTGCGGGAATGCCTGCAAAGTGGCCCAGTCTTGTTCAGCTACCAATTAAACCTTGTGTCAGAAAAACTTAGTCATAGAAAATGTGTGCTTTTGCAAGGAAAGTAACGTGATTTATGTCTTTTTATTCATGAATAGGTAAAGGATGACAGCTCAAACAGCTTAACATTCAAATTTTATCAATCTTGAAAACAACTCTGGAATGGAGCAGTCACCTTCTAATATTCATACACGTTTTCTTAGCAGAAGTCCTCCTTAAATAGTGTAGAATACCAGACTTGCCCAGTTGTGCTTCATCTTCATGCATGTCCTCATTAAATGACATATTTATGGGTTGTTTTGCTATTACATGCAGGCAATGACATTTAACCAGGTGATCCAGACTGGACCAGATGAAGAGGGCAGTGATGACAAAGCAGTAACAGCAATGGGAATCTTGAATACTATTGATACACTTCTCAGTGTAGTTGAAGATCACAAGGAAGTAAGTAAAAATTCCTTTAAAACTAATAGACACTAAAGGTCTTCCGTAGTTCCAGTGTTCCTGACATTATTATCTGAAAAACTGTCCTTTCAGGCAAAAATACCTTGAAACAGAAAACAGTGAAGTGCTTACCATGCAACAAAGTTGTAACAGAGTGGGTGACATTTCTGACACAATATGTGTAGTAATAGAGCATAAATGTTGCCACAGTATTTCCCATAAGAATCCAGGTTCTTGTTCAAATAGGTGGAAGCAACTTGTCTCTAACTGGTGGAACTCTGTCAGCTCAGCTGGAAAAACCCATCTGATTTGATGAGGTCTGCCCTTCTGAGAAAATAGATAAAACTTCAGCTAGCTTTGAACATTGACTCTGCTGACTTAGTTTGCTCTCTGCAACAGAATTAATGTCTGTAAATACAGCTGTTGTGGCTATGCTAAATGATAGTTTTGTTTACCTGTGTAATCTGCACTGTAGAATTCTCCAGAGCGCTGACAGTTTTTGTTATTTAGCTTTATTGTACTGAATGGACTAACTTCTGTGCAGAGTACAGCTTGTTCAAAAGATGCTATTGCTGATTAAAATCCTTCTTGACAAAGTCAGCTACTGTTTTTTGATAAATACATTATATATAGTTTTTTAGTGACTGAACAGTTCAGTAATAAGTTGTACTCTCAGGGCTCTGAAGACTTTACTAAGGAAGCAAGATAATACGAATTCTGAATGCCCAAGGTCAGAATCCAGTGCTGCTATGCAATAAGGACCAGCAAGGACCAGTTCGGCTCATTTACTTGTTGCTAAAGCTGCTCAGCAAGCTTTTCATATACTTATTTTTGTCAGCAAATTCTTGCTATCTAAATGAAAAGTTTGTGTAACAATATGCTAGTCCCGAGGAACTCAATTGTAAAATGTTGATCGGTAAACATTTATATTTAGAGACATCTCACAAAGGATGACCAAGAGATAAGGTATTTAGCTGGTTAGTTTCAAATCCTGTTCTGCATAGCTAAGACCAGAAACTCAACCCTTATTTGTCCCTATGCAAGGTAAGTGCCCTAAACAGGTTAATGGCTGTTTTGTTAGCTGTTTCAGGGACTACTAAATACTAATTGGGAAGAGTGTCTGAATCTGTAGAGCAGCATTTAGACTGATTGTCCACACACCATAGGAACAGCCTAAGCCAGGTTTGGGCGGTGGTTTGGTATTTGTTTGGTTTTGTTTTTTAAAATGTCACTTTTCTGGAACAGCAAATACTTCCTGCAAAGTCCATTGCTTACCCCTTTGATATATACATACGTACTGTGTTTTGACGGGACTGAACTGTTGCATAGGCTTACTGTCAGGCTTTTCTTTTTAAAGGATACCCTATAATGAGATTCTTCCAATATTCAAAGAATTATTCCAAAACCACCTTGTATTAAGAGCTATCTTACAAATCCTTAGTTAAGAGTACTGCTTTTACACATTTAGTGTTCTAAAATGTGAGAACTTTTGAGTTGTTTGTAGAATACTATATTGTCTAAATAGAAACTGCGTTGAGTAATTTTATTTAAAATGTGTTTAACTTCAACTCCAAAGTATTGAAAACGGTCATAAATTTCCTTTTTTCAGATTACCCAGCAGCTGGAAGGGATCTGTTTACAAGTTATTGGAACAGTTTTGCAGCAGCATGTATTAGGTATCTGTACTATTGCTGGCTTATTTTTTTAAGTGTATGTACATGTATTGGCATTAAATTTACCTAGATTATGTTTGTTTTAGAGTTCTATGAGGAGATCTTTTCCTTGGCTCATAGTCTGACCTGTCAACAAGTTTCTGCACAAATGTGGCAGCTTCTTCCTCTTGTTTTTGAAGTTTTTCAGCAGGATGGCTTTGACTATTTTACTGGTAAGTAATACAAATAAATCAGAAAGCCTTCATGTTTTGTACACGTGATTTCAACCATACAATGAATTGCATCTTGATTGAAATGTTAGGAGAACACTGACTGAAGTGAGGTTACGCTTGAAGTATTTTATTCTGCTGTTGCTGGAACCAGACTTGTTTTGCTAAGGCATCCATGACTGGATGCATGCTTATCTTGACAAACATTAAGCAAGAATTAATGCCAGGATGTCTGCAAGGATGAACAAGGAGCTCCTGGACAATCTCAAACAGAAGAAGGAAGCCTACAGAGGGTGGAAACAAGGACAGGTAGCGTGAGGGGAATACAGAGAAATTGTCTGGGCAGCCAGGGATCAGGTTAGGAAAGCTAAAGCCCAGATAGAGTTAAATCTGGCCAGGGGTGTCAGGGGCAACAAGAAAGCCTTCTACAGGTATATCAGTGACACAAGGAAGACTAGGGAAAATGTGGGCTCACTCAGGAAGGAAACAGGAGACCTGGTCACTCGGGACATGGAGAAGGCTGAGGTGCTCAACAACTTTTTTGTCCCAGCCTTCACTGGTAAAGGCTCTAACCGCACCGCCCAAGTTGCAGAAGGCAAAGGCAGGGACTGGGAGAATGAGGTACCACCCACTGCAGGAGAAGACCAGGTCCGACACTAGCTGAGGAACCTGAAGGTGCACAAGTCCATGGGACCTGATGAGATTCATCCATGGGTGCTAAGGGAATTGGTGGATGTAGTTGCCAAGCCACTATCCATCATATTTGAGAAGTCGTGGAGGTCTGGCGAAGTTCCTGCTGACTGGAAAAGGGGGAACATAACCCTCATTTTCATAAAGGTTAAAAAAGATGATCCGGGGAACTACAGGCCAATCAGTCTCACCTCTGTGCCCAGCAAGATCATGGAGCAGATCCTCCTGGAAACTCTACTAAGGCGCATGGAAAATAGGGAG